>RQTK01001398.1:81641-92366 GCA_003991915.1 Elysia chlorotica | reverse complement strand
AATAATAATAATAATAATAATAATAATAATAATAATAATAATAATAATAATAATAAAAATAATAAAAAGAATAGCAATGACAATAAATAGAAGTAAAAGAAATAGTAGCCTTATCGTTTTTTTATTGCTGTAAAAAAGAGACCTACCTTGTATTAACTATACTACAACTTTTATTCATGCCAGCATCTTGATTAACCGCTCCTTCCTCTTCTCCTTCATCCTCTTCCCCTCTTACTCACTCACTGACTCACTCACTCTTTCTCTCTTTCTCTCTCACTCTCTCTGTCTCTCTCACTCTCTCTCTCTCTCTCTCTCTCTCTCTCTCTCTCTCCTGCAAGTATCTTTTTCTTTGCCCATTACTCTTCTCTCGCCCTGCCTCTCTGCATTTCTAAACCTCATTTAACCTTTCCCTGTCTGTTGCAGATGGAGTGAGGATAGGATGCACATGCCCAGGACACATGGAGGGTACAGGAGTTGGTCCTAACGGTTGTTCCGCCGCAGGACATGCAGGGGCATGCAGTTCGAATCCCTGTCTGAACGGAGGGACATGCTCAGTGAGTCAGTCTTCTGTGACAAAATAACTTTTTCCCAAAAAAATAAAAAAAAAATAAAAATATTAATGAACATATAATAATAATAATTGAAATAATAATAAAAAAAAAAAATTAATATCGTACAGCAGAGATCATGATATCTCTTCTTCTGATTCCTGAGTATGTTTTGCCTTTACCCAAATCGCTGGATGTTGTTATTTACTTGTATTAATTTTGCTGTTGCAATATTGTTACTACATCTGTTTTCGATGTTTCAAATTAAACAAAAACAAAAAAAAAAAGCTTACAAATCAAGCTCATCGTTTCGTTTATGTGTTAGTTGTGGATCTAAATGCTTGCATTTGATTGTTAAAAGGGAAAAAAATGTTGACATAGTTTTTAATGAGATGTAAAAGTAATGTCTGAGAATTTACCCTTCTTACCCTTCATTTGTACAAGGTATACAGTCAACTATTTCAGTGCATATTGCCTAGGCTGCATATAAATTCTTAACAGTTTAATTGATTTAACCATGGTAAATAATTCTCGAATTGGAAATTTGGCATTAATGATTTTTTTTAGTATATTGCCAATATCCTATTTACAAAAAAATTGTCTGCATTAAAATGTGAGAAAAAAATTCTAGGTAGGGGAATTCTATCCTGATTATTTGAGTGTCTAAGTCAACACACAGGGACTATAGGTGAACCAAATTGTAAGCCACTTAAGTCTGAAAGGGAAACCCATTCTCCACCACTGCCTTAAGTTATAAAAGTGATGTAAGATATCTATTTTATGAGCCTTCTGTCTTTTAACTTATGATGAAAGGGTGAACTAGAATGTTAGAGCGTTGGTCTCCCGATCAGGAGGTCCGCAGTTCGGAAGCTGCGATCAGTCAAAACTTAATTTGTCTTGATTTTTTCCCCTACTGTTTGGGTCACATAATGACTGAGACAGGAGTCATGATATCCCCGCTCTGTCTCTGTGTGGCGGCGTCTAAAATTGTCATAATAATAATAATAATAATAATAATAATAATAATAATAATAATAATAATAATAATAATAATAATTGTAATAAAAGTAGTAATAATACTCGTAATAACGATAATGTTGAATACATAATATTGGACAATCAGATAAAGGGCAGTTTAGAGCTCTACCTTTGTTACTATTGGCATACATGTTTTTTTTACTGAATTCCATAAAAAATATATACTTTATTAACCTGCATTAATATAGATTTTTTTCATTTATAATTCTATGGTGACAAAAAGCACATAAGAATGAGAAACATCATCGAAAATTCCTATAGGAAAACATTTTTTTAAAAATAAACTCCTTTGTAAGTTACACAAAAAGCGGTAAAGATGTGTTATTAAAATAATAATGTGTACTGATGTAAATATATTATACAGTGCATGGCTAGGCGATATTTATTTTTTATTACTATCTTTATTAAATTTAACATGCATCCTTTAGAGTCCTTAGCAATTGAGGAGGTGTAATCTCAAAGGAGTGAGTGAGTGAGTGAGTGAGTGAGTGAGTGTTATGCTCTCGATTCCCCTTTGGTACATTCCTACAGTTCAACTTGAACACCATAGTCTTTTTCTCTCCACAGTTCGAGGGTATGACGGACTTCCATTGTTCGTGCCCACCTGGCTTCACGGGTCCGACTTGCGCCATAGTGGTTAACGGCTGTGCGAGCAACCCCTGCGCCAACAACGGCCACTGTACCTCTGGAACTGGGGGAAGTTTCACCTGTGACTGCCAACCCTCTTATACGGGCATTACTTGTGAAATCATGCAGAATGGTGAGTTTGGTTGTTTATTTATTTGTTGCTTAGCGTTTAATTTTAGCGTTATGTGATTTGGTTCGTATATGTAGAAGTTATTTCAATATGCTGAGTTTTGTTGTTTGATTGTTTATTTGTTGCTTAGCGTATAAGCTCAGCCCTATATGATTTGGTTTGTATATGTAGAAGTCATACAACATGGTGAGTTTGTTTGTTTTTTGGCTTAGCGTCTAACCTCAGAACTATATAGGCTATAATGTGGGCCATACTCAAATACTGGTCTTACTTGTGAAGTCATGCAGTTTAGTGAGTTTGTGTGTTTACGTTGCTACTTTGCGTCAAATGTCCAACGTGAGCACTTTATAGGCTATATTGTGGATTGTCCCCTTCTCGCAAACGGGCCTCACTAGTGAAGTCGTGGGTTTTGGCGAGTTAGTTTAATGTGGATGGAGCGTTAACACTATATAGGCTTTATTGTGGACGGAACGTTAACAATATATAGGCTTTGTTGTGGATGGACCATGAAAAATATATAGGCGTTATTGTGCATGGACCGTGAAAACTATATGGGGTTTATTGTGTATGGAGCGTGAAAACTATATAAGGTTTATTGTGTATGGAGCGTAAAAACTATATAAGGTTTATTGTGTATGGACCGTGAAAAATATATATGCTTTATTGTACATGGAGCGTAAGTACTGTATAGGCTTTATTAGGTATGGACCGTGAGTAATATATAGGCTATATTTTGACCGTACTATTACAGGCAGAGACAGTGACAGATAATTGAGTTGGTAAAAGTAGATGGCAAAAAAGTAGAGGTAGCCCAAGATGAATCTATTGTGTATAAAATGATGGGTAACCAATTAAGACAAGAGCAATTTAGACATTTTAAAGTTGTCCGAGGAAAGAGATAAGCGGCATGCTAAAATAACCCATGTCTTATATTCAGAATTGTCTTGGTGAATGAATTAATGAATAGATAATTGAATAACTGAATAAATGAATGAATAAATAAATGAATGAAAAAATGAATGTATGGATAAACTAATGAATGACTAAATAAGTAAATGAATGCATTAATCAGTTAATAATCGAATAAATGAATGAATGAATGAATAAATGAACAAATTACAAAAAAGACTGAATGCATGAATGAATAATTGAATGTATGACTGCATGAATGAATGAATGCATGAATAAATGAGTGCATGAATGAATGAATGAATAAATGAATGAATGAATGAGTAAATGCATGAATAAAGGAATAATAATCATAATAGTAATAATATTTATTTATTGAGCGCTTTTCCTTCAAAAATCTCAAAGCGCTTTAAAGCAATTTTAAACATAATCACAAAAGTGGTAAAAAGAAACATTTACATACACAATTCCCAAAAAATGACTAAAAAAAGCAAAAGATTGCATAAAATATAATAAAAGGCTCTTAAGGTTATACACAAATAGTTGTCATAAATACATGTTATTAAAATTTAGAAAAACAATGATATTTAAAACACATTGATATTATTAAACATTGCTATAGATCTATCACAGAGTCAGAAATTGTTTTAAAAAATCAAGTACTAATGCTCGGATAAGAAAGAGAGTGGAGAAAAAAAGGACGATGAGCGTACGAGTTAAAACTAAATAGTCAATTTGAGAAATTTTAATATAAAAATGAGACTTTAAAAAGATGCGTCTTTAGTTTAGACTTACAAGAATTACGTAAATCATAAGAGAATATTCTCGGTACATCTCTTTAGCAATTAACAACCAATCAGAACAAAGGTAAACAAGAGGTGACGAGGTGATTACTATTCTAGAACTAGCCGGAGGTTTCGAGAAGGGCTGTGTTCAGTAAGCAAAACTCACAATCAAATTCTTAGGCTTGAAATACAATCGTTATGCAAACAAACAAGATAATGTACATACATCTAGTCAATCCGCTACCCAAAAGTTACGCACCTAAAAAGGGTGAGGAAATGAATAGATCAACTTATAGTACAATGCGTTACAAAACATAATAACTTCTTAAGGAGAAGTCTTGATGAATGAATTAATGAATGGATAATTAATTGAATAACTGAATAAATGAATGAATAAATAAATGAATGAAAAAATGAATGTATGGATAAACTAATGAATGACTAGATAAGTAAATGAATGCATTAATCAGTTAATAATCGAATAAATGAATGAATGAATGAATAAATAAATGAACAAATTACAAAAAAGACTGAATGCATGAATGAGCAATTGAATGTATGACTGCATGAATGAATGAATGCATGAATAAATGAGTGCATGAATGAATGAATGAATGAATAAATGAATGAATGAATGAGTGAATGCATGAATAAAGGAATAATAATCATAATAGTAATAATATTTATTTATTGAGCGCTTTCCCTTCAAAAAGCTCAAAGCGCTTATAAACAATTTTAAACATAATCACAAAGGTGGTAAAAAGAAACATTTACATACACCTTTTCCCTAAAATGACTAAAAAAAGCAAAAGATTGCATAAAAGATAATAAAAGGCTCTTAAGGTTATACACAAAAATAGTTGTCATAAATACATGTTATTAGAATTTAGAAAAACAATGATATTTAAAACACATTGATATTATTAAACATTGCTATAGATCTATCACAGAGTCAGAAATTGTTCTAAAAAATCAAGTACTAATGCTCGGATAAGAAAGAAAGTGGAGAAAAAAGGATGATGAGCGTACGAGTTAAAACTAAATAGTCAATTTGAGAAATTTTAATATAAAAATGAGACTTTAAAAAGATGCGTCTTTAGTTTAGACTTGAAAAGTGTTAATTAATTAACATTTTTCATTTTGTCCGGAAGGTTGTTCCAAAGTGCAAACCTTTGAAGGTTGTTAGACCAAAATTTTTAAAGTTGTATCTTGGTTTCACTAGGAAGTTCTTGCCAGCTGAGCGTAGGTCTCTAGATGGTGTGTAGGGTATAAATTAATCTTTTAGATATTCTGGAAAGTCGGACACATATTGGCACTGAAAGAGAATAGAAGCTAGCTTATAATTTATCCTAGATCTGACAGGAAGCCAATGAAGATTTTTAAGTAAGGGTTTGATGTGTTCTTTTTTGTTACCTTCTTGGCACGTCTAGCTGCATTGTTTTGAATCTGTTGGATTTTATTCAATTTATAATCAGGAAGCTCTGCCAGCAATGAATTACAGTAGTCGATCCTGGAAAGTACTAGTGAACATACAAGTTTGTTAGTGTCGTCCATCGTTAGGTAGGGTCTTATTTGAGAAATTTTTGTTTAATTCTAGGTAGCATAGTTTATGTAGAATTGAAATATGTGGCCCCACCGTGAGATTTGAATCAAGTAAAACGCCGATATTTTTTACAGACAAAGCGGATGTTACCTTTTGATTACAAATTTTTACTTCGTCCATATTTACTTTGTGTAGTTTAGCAGGTGTTCCAACGAACATGGTTTCTGTTTTGTCTTCATTAAGCTTTGACTTGTTGGCTGACATCCACGAGGAAACGACATAAATACATGCATTTAAGGAATTAATTACATGGTCAATATTGGTTGAGTCAAAACATTTATAAATTTGGGTGTCATCGGCATACATGTGGTAATTAAATTTATATTTAGCTAGAATATCAGTTAATGGTTGTGAATACATAGAGAACAGAACTAGCCCTAGAACAGATCCCTGAGGAACCCCAAATTTAAGGTCAATTGAGCTAGATTGTATGCTTCCAGTTTTAACAGTTTGTCTCTTGTCTGAGATGTACGATTTAAACCAATAAAGGACGGTACCACCGATTCCAAACGTTATATGGAGGCGATCAAGATGAATTCTGCGACAATATGATTATTGGACTAACTATCGAATCCCCCCACCCCCAGAGTGTGGCACAACACTGACCGCAGAGAGTGGTCATATCCAGTACCCTACAGTTACGGAGGGGTATCAGCACAACCAAGACTGTTTCTGGATCATCTCAACTACGCTGGGCAAGGTAAGTAGTGTCAATACTAGGTGAGTGTAGATGGAGAGAGAAAGAGGAAGATGGAGAAAGAGATAGAGATAGATGGAGAGAGAGAGAGATAGAGAGAAAGAAAGAGAGAGAGAGAGAGAAAGGTAGGTAGTGTTAGAAATTATTGGGTGAGTAAGGATGGATGGAGATGGAGAGAGAGACGGAGAGAGATGGAGATAGATGGCGAGAGAGATGGAAAAATGGAGAGAAAGATAGAGAGAGAGAAAGAGACATGTAAAAGAGAGACGGAGCACTACCAAAACAACCAAGACTGTTTCTGGATCATATCAACTACGCTGGGAAAGGTTGGTAGTGTTAAGTGGTACTGGGTGAGTGACGATGGATGGAGATAGAGAGAGATGCAGAGAAATATGGAGAGAAAAACAAGGAGAGAGATGGAGTGAGATAGAGAGAGATGGCTAGAGATGGAGAGAGATGCAGAGAAAGACGAAAAGAGATGGAGAGAGAGATGGAGAGAGATGAAGTGAGATAGAAAGAAATGGAGAGAGATGGAGAGAGATGAAGAGAGATGGAGTGAGGTAGAAAGAGATGAAGAACGATGGAGAGAGATGGAGAGACATGGAGTGAAATGAAGTGAGATGAAGAGCGATGAAGAGAGCTGGAGAGAGATGAAGAGAGATAAAGAGAGGCTGAGTGAGATGAAGAGAGACAAAGAGAGATGGAGAGAGATGAAGAGGCAGTGAGTTTGTTTTACGGCACGTCAGAAGAAACAGACAAAGAGGAGATGGAGAGGGACATGGAGTGAAATGAAGTGAGATGAAGAGCGATGAAGAGAGCTGGAGAGAGATGAAGAGAGATAAAGAGAGGCTGAGTGAGATGAAGAGAGACAAAGAGAGATGGAGAGAGATGAAGAGGCAGTGAGTTTGTTTTACGGCACGTCAGCACGGTAACGGCTATGGACAGAGAGATGGAGATGGAGTGAGATGGAGAGAGAGGTGAAGAGATGTGAAGTGAGATGGAGAGAGATGCAGTGAGATGGAGAGATATGGAGAGATATGGAGAGAGATGGGGTGAAATGGAGAGAGAGGTGGAGAGATATGGAGTGAGGTGGAGAGAGATGCAGTGAGATGGAGTGAGATGGAGAGAGATTGAGTGAGATGGAGAGAGAAGGGAGAGAGATGAAGTGGTATGAAGACAGATGAAGAGAGATGGGGTGAGATGAAGAGAGATGGAGAGAGGTGGATTGAGATGAAGAGAGACGGAGATAGATGGAGAGAGATAAAGAGAGATGGTGTGAGATGAAGAGAGACGCAGAGAGATGGAGAGAGATGAAGAGAGATGGTGTGAGATAGAAACTGATGGAGAGAGATGGAGAGAGATGGAGAGAAATGAGATGAAGAGAGATGAAGAGAGATGGAGAGAGATGGAGTGAGGTGAAGAGTGAGTTTGTTTTATGGCACGTCAGCACGGTAACGGCTATGGACAGAGAGATGGAGATGGAGTGAGATGGAGAGAGAGGTGGAGAGATATGAAGTGAGATGGAGAGAGATGCAGAGAGATGGAGAGAAATGGAGAGAGATGCAGTGAGATGGAGTGAGATGGAGAGATATGAAGTGAGATGGAGAGAGATGCAGTGAGATGGAGAGAGATGGAGTGAGATGTAGAGAGATGGAGAGAGATATATAAAGAGAGGGATGAAAAATAAAGATGGAGCAGTACCAGAATAACCAAGACTGTTTTAGGATTATTTTAGTGAAAGGTAGGTGGTATTAGAGAGCATTGAATGGGCGAGGATGGATGATGATAAACAGAGGAAGTGGTGGGTAATGAAAGAGATGGAGAGAAGTGGAGAGAGAGATGGAGAGAGAGAGGGGTGGGGAGAGATGGTTAGAGAGAGAGAGGTATGTAGTGTTAGGAGGTATTGAGGGATGGTAGATTTTACTAGAAGGAAAAAGAGATGCAGAAAGAGGTAGGTTGGGAGAGAGAGAAAGATGGAGAAAGAGCGAAGGAGAAAGAGAGATGAAGAAAGAGGGGCGGAGAGAGACAAACACAGATAGATAAATAGATAGATAGATAGATAGATAGATAGATAGATAGATAGATAGATAGATAGATAGATAGATAGATAGATAGATAGATAGATAGATAGATAGATAGATAGATAGATAGATAGATAAGAAATAATAAGTAAGGATAGAAGGTGAAAAGATATTTATATTAAAAGATTGAAGAGATAGATAGATAGATAGAGAGAGAGAGAGAGAGAGAGAGAGAGAGAGAGAGAGAAGAGAGAGAGAGAGAGAGAGAGAGATAGAGAGAGAGAGAGAGAGAGAGTGTGTGAGAGAGATGGAGACAGGCTGTACACTTTGCATTCAAATCGTCTAAAAGTCTCTTTGCTTACCAGGAACAATCGTCTAACACCAAACTTTTTAAAACCCTTTCTTCCCTCAGGCTGTGCGTTTGGAATTCACAGAGTTTCATTTAGAGCAACATTCTTCCTGCAGTTATGACTCGGTACAAATCTATGACGGCGACTCAGTATCAGCCCCTCGGTTGGCTAAACTGTGCGGTACCACCGTCCCACCACCAGTAAACTCTTCCGACCACAAGGCGTTTGGAATTCACAGCGTTTCATTTGGAGCATGAATCTTCCTGCAGTTATGACTCGGTTCAAATCTATGACGGCGACTCAGTATCAGCCCGTCGGTTGGCTAAACTGTGCGGTACCACCGTCCCACCACCAGTAAACTCTTCCGACCACCAGGTCTACGTAAGGTTCCTGAGTGACCATAGTGTCTCTGGGGATGGGTTCACACTCCATTGGACATCATTTGTCCCTCGTAAGTAGGCTAGTTGTCTCAATTAGGATTCAATGTGGCTCATTTGTCCCTCGTAAGTAGGCTAGTTGTCTCAATTAGGATTCAATGTGGCTCATTTGTCCCTCATAAGTAGGCTAGTTGTCTCAATTAGGATTCAATGTGGCTCATTTGTCCCTCGTAAGTAGGCTAGTTGTCTCAATTAGGATTCAATGTGGCTCATTTGTCCCTCATAAGTAGGCTAGTTGTCTCAATTAGGATTTAATGTGGCTGTTTTTTGTTAACTCAACGGAGTCACAGCAATGCTAATGAAATCACACCATTTTAGGGGTTTTCCCAAATTTATATCTATTGAAACAATAAATTATTATAGAATACATTTGTGCATCTTTGCAAACTTTAGTTTTAAATTGGTTCAATAAAATATTTTCACTCATCACTCACATGTACGTGGTGTGATTCCATTGAGTTAATATTAGTTTCACTTATAATTGTTATGTGTAAGTTTCACTTATGATTGAATATGACCCTGTTAAGTATTAGTCTCTCGTACTTTTTTGTTTCTTTAAAAGAGATGAGTGGCGTGCCATGTCTGCTTTAGACCCGGTACTGGATAAACAGATAGTCTCTCTTATGTTTGAATGTGACCCTTATAAGTCTCGGATGCACTTAGAATTTGACGTTCGTAAATAATAGGCTATTAGTCTATTTAATTATTGAATATCATTATGTAAAGTATCTTTAATGATGAAATATGACCTTTTTTGTAATGTCTACTGGTATTTTGCAATTTCAACATTTGTTCACAATATCCATTGTTTTTTTTGTAATGTTTCCTTTTTCTCCCAATGTCTCTTATGTTTTGCAATGCCCAGTATTTTCGGTAATATCCACTGTTTGTTCTAAATTAAATGTTAACATTTATCTCGTTTAATGTCCACTATTTTTTGTTTTGCTCACTTTTTTTTGTCTATCTCTTTTTTTTTCCAATATCCTCAATTTTATTAAAATTTCCACTAGTTTTTTATTACATTGTCCACAATTTTTTAAAGTAACACCCCACTGTTTCTTTCTTTTCATAGCGTGCTACCAAGAACTGTTGAACAGTGATTCTGGGACCATCACTAGTCCGGGGCATCCAGGAAATTACCCCGACAATGCCGACTGTGTGTGGCGTGTGAGTGTACCCCTTGGGAACCGCATTGTCTTCACTTTCAATCACATCGCTATAGAGGAACATCCTACATGCGATTATGACCGTCTGATCGTAAGTAACCCCGGGATTTTTTAATAAAATCACAATAGCTGTATAATTATGTTTATTACTACTACTACTACTACTACTACTACTACTACTACTACTACTACTACTACTACTACTACTACTACTACTACTACTACTACTACTACTACTACTACTACTACTACTACTACTACTACTACTACTACTACTACTACTACTACTACTACTACTACTACTACTACTACTACTACTACTACTACTACTACTACTACTACTACTACTACTACTACTACTACTACTACTACTACTACTACTACTACTACTACTACTACTACTACTACTACTAC
>RQTK01001398.1:48595-70459 GCA_003991915.1 Elysia chlorotica | reverse complement strand
TGTCCTCTTTAATCTTAAAGGCTTTAGCATGGTTAAAAAGACTCATGGTCTCTTCTCTCACAGATTGTAACCAAGAGTTTACTTCACTTAGCGGAGTGATTGAGTCGCCAAACTATCCGTCCGAATATCCAAACAATATCCTGTGCGTGTGGACTATTACTGTGCCACTAGGACATCAGATCCGACTCAACGTCAGCGACTTTGCGATCGAACGTCACCCGAATTGTGACTACGACGCTCTGGAAGTGAGGTAAGCGATTTATCAAATCAAAATCAAAGTATGGAAGTATCGTGTGCTTTTTCCAAAAGGAAAGCTTTTAATTTTTTCCAATTTAAAGCTTAATCTAAACCTTACACTTCTTTCAACTTAAAATATGAACCCAAACCCTCCTAGAGACGAATTCATTTAAATTCCCAATTACAACTTCACTGAAGTTACCTTTACACTGAGGCTTAAAGTGAGCGGGGCGATTTATCTAATTAAAATATTGAAGTATGGTGATCATTTTCCAAAACGAAAGCTTCTAGTCATTTTCAATTTAAAGCTTAATCCAAACCTTCAACTTTTTTCTGGGGAGGATTTGTGTGTGTGTGTGGGGGGGGGGCGTAGGGCAGGCGGTGGACCTGGGGGTAAAATATCGGCTTCCGACGCAAAAGGTCTATGGTTGGAGCCCTGGTAATTTTGCCCCCTACTGGTTGGGTCGGTGTCATAATGTGACTGGCTGAGACAGGAATCATGGTATCCCATCCGTCTCGTGTGTGGCAGCACAGTAAATTGTCAGACGTCAGTCTTGGGGTCACTTTTGGGATCCACAATATAGCCTATATAGTCGTAATATTGGGCGTTAAACCTACTAAACTCAACTTCTTTTCACTTGAAATATTAATCCAAGCCCCATCTCTGCGGTTTCATTGGAATTCCCGATTGCATATTCATTGAATTTCCATTTCCACTGAGACCTATCTGGGATCTATCCAACACTTTCACTATGTGGCTTCAACAGAATGTCTATATCTAAAGCATCTATTCGTGGGCTTCATAAAGATTTAGTGGTACATATACTTGAGCTATTTATAAGATAAGATAAGATAAGATAAGATAAGATATACTTTATTGTCCATCCAAGGAAAATTTTTGTCGTTTATATTATAATTTATAAATTATAGTTTGTGACTTTACGAGAATTTCCATATCTAAAGCATTTACCTGGGCTTCATAAGGATTTAGTGGTACATATCTTTGGGCTATTTATAGTTTTCATTGGAATTCCCGATTGCATATTCATTGAATTTCCATTTCCACTGAGACTTCTCTGGGATTTATCTATCCAACACTTTCACTATGTGGCTTCAACAGAATGTCTATATCTAAAGCATCTATTCTCGGGCTTCATAAAGATTTAGTGGTACATATACTTGAGCTATTTATAGTTTGTGACTTTACGAGAATTTCCATATCTAAAGCATTTACCTGGGCTTCATAAGGATTTAGTGGTACATATCTTTGGGCTATTTATAGTTTGCTTGGCTTAACTACACAATTACATCTCAAAACGTTTTTATGCCCCCCCCCCCCCATTATTTCCCCCATTACAAAAATATGGTGTTTCCCCACAGAAACGGCGGCTACAGTACTTCCCCTCTGATTGCGGTTTACTGTGGTCATACGCTTGCTCGATACCCTGTTATATCGCACAGTAACAGACTTCACCTCAAGTTTTACACGGATAGTTCAGTTAGTCACAGGGGATTCCAAATCAGTTATGACGCTGGAGATACAGGTATTTATCATGGGGCTTACCTCTTTTTCACAAAAGTCACGTGATGCTTGTAAAGGCGGGTAACTCAAAAATATATTATATTAAAATAGGTCTATGCTCTAGCCCAATCAGCATATTGTATACAAAAAATAAAATTATCACATGATTTTGTTTGCGTTTTTTTTTTTGAGAAAGAGGTCATCCCCATTGTAGTGTCGTCGGTACCTAATACTACTTTGTGCCATATGTAAGGGGTGCGACTCACCATCCTTTTGATTGTGTAGTTTATTCTATAATTATTCTCTATCTTCCTCTCCCCCCTCTCTCTCTAGCCTATCATGTATTTCTAGATCTTCCTCCATAGACGTAATAGCCGCTAGACCTCGGCGTGCGTTTCGTTTGATTTGGGAAACTTTGTTTCTATCGTTGAATTTCTCTTGTCGCTTTTTCCTTTTGATTTGGGAAATCTAGGGAAACGGAGAATGACCTTAGTTGTCGGTCGGTACTGGGAGACCGTACGAGCGCTGTTTCCCCAGTTCCCTGAGTTCTAGGGAACTCTTGGTAAGTCCGGAGAAACGGAGCGCTCCCGGTGTTCCCTTTCATCCGCGGACATTTGCCGCTAATTTTCACTATTAAAGTGAGGTCTCTGTGGACGCTAATCCAGTGCCACGAGAACCATCACTGAAGACGTGTCCGTTGTGTGTGGGTGCCGCAACGTTGATTTCTAGCTTCTGCTGTTTGGATATATTTTTCCTAAGTTTCACACTGTATGTTGGAGCTGCAGTTGTGTTTGGACTATATGATCTACAGTTTTACAGTTTTATTATCCATTGAAGTTACTTCGAACTTCCAGCTTGTTTATCCTTTGGAGAGGATTGTGTCACTTTGGGTTGACTAAGCACTGGGCATTACCTTGGGCATTGTTTTAGGCGTTACCTTGGGCATTTTTGTAGGCATTATTGTATGCATTCTTATTGGCATTATTTTTGGCATTAGTTTTGGCTTAGGTACATGCACTATCTATCCATGTACTTTTCAATTTGATAACTACTATCTTGATTCACTATCTAAATCTTACTATCCGTTCAATTTAACTTATGTTTCTTTGTCTTTGATGCATATTGAACTTTTGCTTTAATAAAGGAGTATATTATTGTGGTAACTTAAAAGTGTCTTCTGACTGAGTTCTATCCTTGTCAGTTGTTGTCCTTTTACTTTTAGTGTGTTTTACCGCTCTACATAGGTAGGGAGCAGTGGGCATTGAACCTCACTGTAAATACTCAAACGAGCTCAGAGTGTAAACTCTCTAGGATTGCACGGTCACTTAGGGACGCTACCAATAGTACCATAGTACTGACCTGCAATTAACGTAGAAGTAGAGAGTAAGAGAAGAAGTAACCACAGTAGTGTTGCGGTACCTAATACTACTGGGTGGGTTGTACTTCACATATATCGCAAGAGAGATGTAATTTTAAATAGTTATATTATTGATAATTTAGAGAACCTAATAATTGGCATAATAGATGCTTTGTAAAGGATGTGATGGGTTTGACTATATATACAACATAATGTAGTGCTAAATAAAGTGCTATATTTTTGTTGTGTAAAGGGTGTGGATGATTTGACCGCTTTATGAAGAGAATATAATGTAGATTATTTTATCATGTTCATCTAAATATTTCGTACAGGGTATTCTGAATTTGAGATTTTTTTTTTGCAATATGTATTGGATATGACCATGTTTTTTAAACCATTTTGGTCAGGATGTGGAATTTTTTTTTACCAACGATTGAGCAGGGTGTGGATGATTTTACTACTCATTTTTATTTATTTTGTACATAAAGTTGTTGATTTCATCTTAATCATCTAAATGTTTTGTGCCTGATGTGGTTGATTTGACCATGAATATCTAAATGTTTTGTACCTGATGTGATGGATTTGGTCGTGCTTGTTTTAACATTCTTGAAAGCCAAGGTTAGGTAAACTATAACTTATTTAAATCTTTATTGCAAGCTGTTAATTTCCACCATTTGTCCTTAACAATAATAGAACAGACCGTGGTTGACTGAGCGAGACACAACTTTTTTCAGCTGTTTGTTGCAGTTTGTTGTGGGTTTGATCATATTTCGGACCAGATGCGGATGACTATGTTTTAATTATTTTGGACAGGCTAAGATTGACATAAGTTTATAACCTTTTCAAATGTTTATTGCAGGCTGCAGTTTAATGAACTATATATATATAACATTCTTAAATGGACCATATTTAAAATACAAACATGGACTACATATAAAATACACAAATGAACTATATAAATAATTTTCAAACGGACTATATATCACATACTCAAATAAACTATATATAAAATACTCAAATGGGCTGTATATAAAATACTCGTGTGGACAACATATACCATATTTAAATGGACTATATAATTATAACATACTCAGACGTTTATTACAGGATGCAGTGGACTGGACTATAATTATATAAAATATTCAGATGAGCTATATATACAATACTCGAATGTTTATTGTAGGACGCAGTGGGGTCAATTATATATACCATACTCAAATGAACAATATATACCATACTCAAATGGACTGTATATACCATACTTAAATGTCATACTCAAATGTTTATCGCAGGACGCAGTGGGGTCAACTATATCATTATACCATACTCTGATGGATTATATATAACATACTCAAATAGACTATATATATACCATACTCAAATGGACTGTATATACCATACTCAAATGTTTATTGTAGGACGCAGTGGGGTCAACCGTAGTTAACACACTCAAATTCGCAGTGGGGTCAACTATATATACCATACTCAAATGGACTATATATACCATACTCAAATGGACTACATATAATATATATATATATATATATAGATACCATACTCAAATGTCATACTCAAATGTTTATTGCAGGACGCAGTGGGGTCAACTATATAATTATACTATACTCTGGTGGATTATATATACCATACTCAAATGGACTATAATACCATACGCAAATGGCCTATATATGCCATACTCAAATGGACTATGTATAATACCATACGCAAATGGACTGTATATACCATACTCAAATGGACTGTATATACCATACTCAAATGTTTATAATACATACGCAGTGGGGTCAACTATATATACCATACTCAAATGGACTATATATACCATACTCAAATGGACTATATATACCATACTCAAATGGACTATATTATATAACATACTCAAACGTCATACTCAAATGTTTTTTGCAGGACGCAGTGGGGTCAACCGTACATAACATACTCAAATGGACTATATATACCATACTCAAATGCCATACTCAAATATTTATTGCAGGACGCAGTGGGGTCAACTATATATATATATATATATATATATATAACATACTCAAATGATTATTGCAGGATGAGGCGGCGAGCTAACAAGCATGACTGGAGGGTTCACGTCTACAAACTACCCTCATAGTTACCATCCCTGGGTGGACTGTGTGTGGACCATCATCGTCTCCCAGGGCAGCGGCATCAGACTCAGCTTTGACGCCTTTGACGTGGGCCACTTATCTGACCATCTGACTACCTGTGACTATGAATATTTAGAGGTAAGGACAACGTGAGCACTATAGATTTATATAGGTCTTTGAACTGGAAAACGAAGTCGACGGTAGCTACGGCTATTTAGAGGTAAGGGTTGAGTATATAACTACTCACATTAAACTGACACCGACCCAACCAAGTACAGTAGACGAAACCTGACAAATAAATCGTTGGGTTCGTATTGCGGACCTCCCGATATGGAGACCACCGCTCTACCAATTGAGCCCTTCCCCCTCGCCCCCTTACTATTGACTACGTATTACTCAATGGAATGGAAGTCCTGAGACAACTGACCATATAATCCTACATTGCCCTTTTACAAAACTTGACGGAGCATGGTAGAGTTCTGGCTGCTGATGACCAAATGTAGACCAATGCTCTTCAATAACCAATAAAATGGTCAATTTTAATTTCACTTTTAATTCCAATTTCAAATTCAACTTCAACTTCAATTTCAGGTCCAACTTCAATTTCAGTTTCAATTTCAATCTCAATTTTAACTTCAACTTCAATTTCAAGTTCAACTTCAATTTCAGTTTCAATTTCAATCTCAATTTTAACTTCAATTTCAATTTCAATTTTACTTCAATTTCTATTAACCATTGACCTACAGATCCGTGAAGAATCCCGCACGGGCAGACAACTCCACAAGTATTGTGGGAACACCATCCCTGCACCGATCACTTATAATACCAACAAGCTTTGGATTCGTCACATAGCTGGTGGGCCATCTAGAACTAGAGGAACTGATAGCCCAGCTAGAGGCTTCAGTGCATCTTATTCCATAGGTAACCATTAATTTATGTTTTGTGTTTAGTAAAACAACAGTTTTTCAAAGTTCCATGTTAATTAATCCTTTTTTAAAATTAACATTTCGGGAAATGTTACCGTATATTGAATGTACTAAGCATTAGAGAAAATGATGTGTTTTAATTTATTTCTTTAATTTATAAAATAATCATGACGTGATTTCAGTGAAATTAAAAAAAAAAACTTCAAAAATTAAAGTACTTTTTTTTATTAAAGACAATAACACGCTGCTATACGATGCATTAAACCTTACGAAAATGACACGCTTTTATTGAATTTATAAAACCTTAAGCAATGACATGCTTTTGTTAAATTCTGGGAAGTGACATATTTTTTCATGGACTCTCTTTCCCCAGATTTAAAATTACTTTTATCGAATCCATAAAACTATTAGAAAACTAGCTGAGATGCCCGGCTTCGCTCAGGTTTTGGGACACTGTACGGATATAAAATGTTTTTTAAAGGTTATACTTATTACTTATAGATATAAAGCTTGGATTTTGGGACTGTGCGCAACCAAAATGGTAAAACATGGTTGTAGCGATAGAAGTTTAAAGCCAAAAAAGCTAAACAAATTAAATGTGATACAAATGGGTGCACCACTTAAAAGGGCATATCAATAGTCTTGATAACTCACGCTAGGATATTTACAGGATTTCTTTGTAGATAATATTTCTTTATGATCCATTTTAACCCCCTTTTCGATGATAGTCGACGTAGGTTCATATAGAATTTAAATTGGGTTCGAATGTTTTTAAACCCTAAAATATCCCCATTCGACAGATCTAGAATTCAGTATTATAACCCGAGCAGAGCCCCGCACGTGAACATGTTGAATGGAAAGAATAAAAAAAAATTATGTGTAGATCTATGAGTAGAAGTTTAGATCTAGTTTTTTTTATTAGCTTTTAGATCCTTGTTTATCCTCTTTTCGATGATAATCGATGTAGATCCAGATAAAATTTAAAATGCGCTCGAATGTTTTTAAACCCCGAAAGATCCCCATTCGATAGATCTGGAATTTAGTATTATAACCCGAGTAGAGCCCGCACGTGAACATGTCGAACGGAAAAAAATAAAAAGTTATATCGATCTATAAATGGCAATGTTGACATTAAATGGCTTTAAGAAAACAATAATAATTACGGCACGAAATGTTAACTATTGAAGTATTGAAATAACCTTAAGGGAAAAAATGACGTCCTTTCATAAAATTCATCTGACTTTGAAAAAATGACGCGTTTTCACAGAACTCATAAAACTTGATGAAATCGACGTACTTTTAATTATTTCAAGGACATGACGCGCTTTTTCAAATTGACTTCACTTTCCAGATTGCAACAGGAATCTCACAGGCCGCATTGGGGTTATCGAGAGCCCCAACTTTCCTGACACGTACCCTCACTACCTCAACTGTACCTGGACCGTACAGGCTCCTCCAGGCAATAAGATCAACGTCTCCTTTACCACGTCAGGATAGAAAGACACAGGTCGTGTCAGTACGACAGCCTCACGGTAAGAATGGATTTGTAAAATGACAGCTTGAAGGTATGAATGAAGTTATATAACGACAGTATGAAGGTAAGAATGGATTTGTAAAATGACAGCTTGAAGGTATGAATGAAGTTATATAACGACAGTATGAAGGTAAGAATGGTGTTGTATATAGTCTAAAGTTAAGAGTGATGTATATAGTTACAGCCTGAAGGTGAGTATAGATTTATAAATGTAGAAAGAACCACCACTTATGTTTAAACGACAACCTAACAGAAAGAATGGATTTTTATAACGACAGCCTAAAGTTAAGAATTGTTTGTTATATAGATATCCTGAAGGTAACATATTTTTATACAACAACAGCCTGAAGGTAAGAATTGTTTGATATAAAGATAGCCTGAGGGTAAAATGAATTTATATAAAGGTAAGAATAGACTTATATAATGACAACCTGAAGGTAAAGATAGATTTCTGTAACGACACCCTGAAGGTAAGAATGGTATTATATAACAACAGTCTGAAGGTAAGAGTGGTTTTATTTAATGACAGCCTGAAGGTAGGAATGGATTTGTATAACGACAGGCTGAAGGTAAAAATGGATTTTTATAACGATAGCCTAACGGTAAGAAAATCAATTCAACAACTTTGGATTTGCTCTATCTGCAATGAAGATGTTATAAAACAGGCTCAAGTCGCTGATATACCTTGTGTTAGAGCTCTCCAAAAGTAGAAACAATACCAATAATGACATTTTTCGTTTCCGACTTAAAATGATTGTCTATAGTTCTAGAAATGGCAGAGTTACTATTTTCCAACATTTTAAAGGGCATTAAATCCTTTTAGTAGATCCGTAAGGAAATAACTTTAAAAGTCCACATTACTACCCGTGCCTAATTTAACACAGTTATTTCCCAAATCATGTTTGCAGTGACGGTTTGTCCATACACCAGCTCTAAAGCTCTATCATTGATCTTTTCATTCTTCCCAAAGATACGCGACGGTGCATCTTCCACCGACCCAGTGTTAAGCCAGATCTGCCAGACAGATGGGATTCCTGACAACTTGCACTCCTCAGGTAATGCCTTGAGCATCAACTTCCTTACTGACGGCTCGGTCGCCGATCAAGGGTTCCACCTGGAGTGGGTGGTAGATGGTGAGTAGGACGAAAAACCAGCTTGGAAACTTGAATTTTAGCTGTAGTAGTAATTCTGTTGCTGCTGCTGTACTACTACTACTACTACTACTACTACTACTACTACTACTACTACTACTACTACTACTACTACTACTACTACTACTACTACTACTACTACTACTACTACTACTACTACTACTACTACTACTACTACTACTACTACTACTACTACTACTACTACTACTACTACTACCACTACTACTACTACTACTACTACTACTACTACTACTACTACTACTACTACTACTACTACTACTACTACTACTACTACTACTACTACTACTACTACTACTACTACTACTACTACTACTACTACTACTACTACTACTACTACTACTACTACTACTACTACTACTACTACTACTACTACTACTACTACTACTACTACTACTACTACTACTACCACCACATATTTTAGATCTGGAATTTTTAGGTATTTTTCCTCAGTAGTAGAAGTAGACTTTTAGTGAACAATTATTGCACTTTGTTGGATTAGAACCCTCGACTTGTAGATGCAGCGGCACCAATCGCCGTGCCTTTTAAAGCTATCATAGTTTATACCACTAAACCACTACACTATAAAAATGATATAGGACATATACAACCAAGATTACGGTTACGGCATCTTTACCTAAACATCCTCCTCTACGCTCTTTCACAGGTTGCGGGGGTCACATGACTGCCTTGACGGGGACGCTTCAAACCCCAGGCTACCCCAACAGCTACCCACACAACCTGCAGTGTGACTGGACGATACAGGTTCCTGCCGGAAAAAAAATCAAACTCACTATTGTACGTTTTGATATCGAGTTGTCCACCGACTGCCAGTATGATGTGCTAGAGGTGAGTGAGATTTTTTTTATACAATCTATTTCTGACAACATTTAACGTGTATACTGTGCTAAAGGTTAGATGAGTTTCTCGGTGCATCTTACTTATGACACTGAACTTTGTATATTCTTTATTGAAGGAATAAAAGCTTCTTTAACACTGTCTACTGCTGACACGGCTGTATGGGTATGTTTTGACATGGGCGACTGTGGAATGGACGTAACGATATCCTTATGTACCTCACCACACCATAATCCTAACTGCCCTATACCGTTCCACGCCAGGTGTATGCGGGCCAGGACACAAGCGGTCTACGATGGGCCCAACTTTGCCACACCCACCCGCCCACAAATAACCAAGTCATCACTCTCCCAGGCAACAACGGTCTGGTTCACTTTGTCTCGGACAGTTCGGCATCGGGTTCAGGCTTTTCCATCCAGTATGAAGCCATTGATGGCGGTGAGTTGGCTATTTATCATCACGAGGATATGATATGATTTGGGCACAAAGCAGACTTTTAAGCAACAGAAAATTTGGTGTCTTCTTTAGAAGAATACTAAGGATATTGTGGAAGGAAAAGATATCAAACGAAGAAGTTGTGGAAGAGGCTAGAGTAGATAGATCTTTAATTGAAATTGTATGAAAAAGGAGAAGGAAATTCGTAGGACATCCAAATCGACCCAAAATTATAGAACATTTAGCCTCCGTTGGAAAAAAAAATAGATGGTAAAAGAAGCAAAGGTAGAAAAAAAATAACATAGGGAGATAGTCTTAGCAGATGGGGAACCATTAAAGACAGTAGAAGTTTTGAATTTTTAGGTTGTCTGAACAAAGAGATGAGTGGCATGCCATGATCACCAATGTCTGCTCTAGACGGGATTCTTGATGATTGAATGGATAAACACCTACTAAAAATTAGAAGATAAAACATTTTTAAAAAATGAGTTATCTCAAAAGTAGCAAAAGTTACTCATACCAAAATTGCAGCACTATGACAATGTACATTTACCCGGAAAAGTTAATGGATGGAAAGTAAGTTTTGCTTGTTATTTAGCAAACAGCGTCAACACTATATAGGATATTCGGTAGACGAGTCCCAAGACTAACGTCTGACACTTTAAATGTGCTGTCACCCTAAGGCGATGCGAAGGAGACTTCGACTCCTGTCTGAGTCGATTACATGATACTGATACCATCCCAAACAGTAGGGTACAAAATTGGCCAAATACGTTTTGAACAATGAAAGTTTCAAGACGGAGTTTAGTTTCTCACATTGAGCGTGAGTACAACATCAGAGGGAATGAGTGATCAGATATTCTGTCTTATCCCCCATGAATGTGGGACTGATTCCAGGAGAGAGAGAGAGAGAGAGAGAGAGAGAGAGAGAGAGAGAGAGAGAGAGAGAGAGAGAGGGAGAGAGAGAGAGAGAAAGAGAGAGAGAGAGAGAGAGAGAGAAGAGAGAGAGAGAGAGAGAGAGAGAGAGAGAAGAGAGAGAGAAAAGAGAAGAGATAGAGAGAGAGAAGAGAAGAGAGAGAGAGAGAGAGAGAGAGAGAGAAGAGAGAGAGAGAGAGGGAGAGAGAGAGAGAGAGAGAGAGAGAGAGAGAGAGAGAGAGAGAGAGAGAGAGAGAGAGAGAGAGAGAGAGAAGAGAGAGAGAGAGAGAGAGAGAGAGAGGGAGGGAGAGGGGGAGAGAGAGGGGGGAGATAGATAGTGGGAGGGAGAGAGGGAGAGAGAGAGGGAGATAGAGAGAGAAGAATTGAGAAAGAGAGAGAGAAAGATATTGAGAGCACAATGTATTGTGTTTTGTTTTTCAAACTACAGGCTGTGGAGGCAGCTTTAGTGCAATGCGTGCAACGCTGTACTCACCCAGCTGCTCTAACACTATGTACTGTTACCGCACACGCATTGAGCCTGAGTGCAACATTACAGAATACAGAAACTGAGTGCAAAGAGACATGAAGAGTGATGTGTTATATATTTTCTACCAAACTGCAGGTTGTGGAGGCAGCTTCAGTGCAATGTCTGCCACTTTCTACTCACCCAACTACCCCGAACAATACGTCCACCGCACCGAGTGTGAGTACACCATAACAGTCCAGCAGGGACACACGGTTGAACTGACCTTCAACGCTTTCGACCTGGAGCGAGGTTACGATTATGTCTCTGTAAGATCTCAATTGAATTATCAATGAAACAAGTAAGGTGTTAAGTTCCTATTGCCAAAGTGAGACTTGCTTAAGTTTTCAAAGTAAAATAAAGGCCCTAAATTACCAGCGCAAAGGTCGGATATCATTGTAAAAAGTAACGTCTTAAGTTATATTGCCTAAGTGAGACTTGCATAAGTCATCAACGTAAAACTAAGGTCCTTAAGAATATTATCAACATCAACGTAAAATTAAGGCCCTTAAGAATATTTTTAACGTAAAATTAAGGCCCTTAAGAATATTATCATCGTAAAATTAAGGCCCTTAAGAATATTTTCAACATCAACGTAAAATTAAGGTCCTTAAGAATATTTTTAACGTAAAATTAAGGCCCTTAAGAATATTTTCAACGTAAAATTAAGGTCCTTAAGAATATTTTTAACGTAAAATTAGGACCCTTAAGAATATTATCAACGTGAAAGTGGGATTTGGTTGAAATTCCAATGTAAAATTAAGATTTGCTTAAAATTGTCAATACGAAAGTAAGATATGCTTCAGTAATTAACGTAATAGTTATCATTGTTAAAGTAAGAGTTTATATTAAAAATATCAACAAATTTACGTGCTACCCAGTTGGACAGATAAGCGCTCACCCAGTCACATGATACTGAAACTAACGAAAGATGTAGGGATCGAGGTCACCAAGTCATGGATCAAACCAGGGTAGTTGAGTTGTTGAGTTGGTTTAACGTTCAGCGTTAGCACTATATACGCTATATTGCGGACGGGCCCCAAAACATACGTCTTACAATTATATGTTCTGCCATGCTTGTTGCTTTTTTAAAGAGTACGTGGTTCTGCTCCGTATAAGAGAATAGCATCTACTTAAAAAAAATATAGACACACATCCTGAATGTTTCACTGCACATTACAGGAATTCCATTTACCTGTTTATGTGATATTTTGCTATTATGAGACTCTGATTCCACTGTGTTTTTTACTCCCAGATATACGATGGACCAACGAGCAGCGATCCACGACTGGCTCATCTTACTGGCTCTGGCCTTCCCTCGCCAGCAACGTACAAGTCTAACAACAACACCATGCTGGTTCGTCTTGTTACTGATGAAGTTGAGGCCCACACCGGTTTCAATGCTACGTATACGACGGGTAAGATTAAACGTCCATTGAGGATTCAATGGTACATGTGTAACTAGCAAGGGATATCACAAACAAAGCTTCAAAGTTACCACCGAACTGGTCACAGAGGGATTTCATAGCCTCTAATGTATAGAACTGGTAATATTAAACAAAGTCGAAAGAGGCTTTAATGCTACATATAGAAGGGGTATGATCAAACTTGTAAAGCGGCTTCAATGCTGGGTATAGAACGGGTGAGTTCAAACGTCTAAAGAGACTTCAATGCTGCGTATAGAACGGGTAAGATCAAACGTCTAAAGAGGCTTCAATGCTGCGTATAGAACGGGTAAGATCAAACGTCTAAAGAGGCTTCAATTCAAACGTCTAAAGATACTTCAATGCTGCGTATAGAACGGGTAAGATCAAACGTCTAAAGAGGCTTCAATGCTGCGTATAGAACGGGTAAGATCAAACGTCTAAAGAGACTTAAATGCTACATATAAAACGGGTAAGTTCAAACGTCTAAAGAGACGTCAATGTTACATATAGAACGGGTAAAATCAAACGTCTAAAGAGGCTTTAATGCTGCGTATAGAACGGGTAAGATCAAACGTCTAAAGAGGCTTCAATGCTACGTATAAAACGGATAAGATCAAACGTCTAAAAATTCATAGTTATTTTGTATTTTCATAATTTGTACATTTTTACTTTCACTTTACATACATAAATAATGACTAGTTTTTTTGGTTTTTTACATGTTTAAAACGCAGTTTTTTTACATTTCTTTCTTTACGTGTAATTAATTGTTTTATTTCAATAAACTTGTTTAATTCATTGTTTTCTTCAAATTGGAATTTTTTTATTTACTATTTTGAATTATCTGCATTTTTTAAACTTATTGAAAATTCGTTGTTTGCTTGATTACTAACTATTTTATTGTTATATTTACTATTTTCAATTATTCTTCTATTAAATTATTATAACTAATTCTTTCGTTAAACTATTTTAAAGTGTAATGCTTTACCTATACTTTGTGTTAAACGTTGTTTTATTTGAATATACGCAATTCATGGTTTTTTCTTCAATTTTGTAATTTATTGTTTCATTTTCATACTTCAGCATGTGGGGGCACCCTGAACGCAGACATAGATGGGAGTATAGAGTCTCCACATGTGGCTACCCAAATACCTGTCTGTGTGTGGCATATCAATTCCCAACACCCCAGTAAGTTCCCAAACTGTGAGTGAGTGAGTGAGTGAGTGATTGAGTAAGTAGTAAGTGAGTGAGTGAGTGAGTATGTAAATGAGTGATTGCGTAAGTAGGAAGTGAGTGAGTGATTGAGTTAGTAAGTAGTAAGTGAGTGAGTGAGTAAGTAGTAAGTGAGTGAGTGATTGAGTTAAAAAGTAAGTAGTAAGTGAGTGAGTGAGTGAGTGAGTGAGTGATTAAATAAGCAGTAAGTGAGTGAGTGAGTGAGTAAATAAGTGAGTGGGTAAGTGAGTGAGTGAGTGAGTGAGTAAGTAGTAAGTGAGTGAGTGAGTAAGTAGTAAGTGAGTAAGTGAGTGAGTGAGTAAGTAGTAAGTAGTAAGTGAGTGAGTGAGTGAGTAAGTGAGTGAGTGAGTAAGTAATAAATGAATGAGTACGTGAGTAGTGAGTGAGTGAGTGGGTGAGTGAGTGAGTGAATGAGTGAATGAGTTCTAAGTGAGTGAGTAAGTGAGTAAAAAATGACTGAGTGAGTAAGTAAGTAAGTGAGTGTGTGAATAGTAAGTCAGTGAGTAAGTAAGTAAAGGAGTAAGCTAGTGAGTGGGTGTTTGCCTGAGTGAATGAATGAGTAGTGAGTGAGTGAACTAGTAAATTTGTGACTGAGAGAGTAGTGAGTGAGTAAGCAAAATGTGTTAGTAGTGAGTGAGTGAGTGAGTAAGTAGTAAGTGAGTGATTGACTGGGTTCATAAGTGAGTGAGTAGTGTGTGAGTAAGTGGGTGAATGAGTGTGTGATTGAGTGAGAGAATGAGTGAGCGATAGAGTGATTGAGTGATTGAATGAGTTTAGTGAGTGAGAAAGTGATTCAGTGACTGAGTGAGTAAGTAGGAGAGTAATGAGTGTGTAGTGAGTGAGTAGTGAGTTGGGGACTGGTGATTAAGTAAATAAATAAATGAGTGAGTAGTGAGTGAGTGAATTAGCAAATAAGTGAGTCAGTAAATGAGTGAGTGAGTAGTGGGTTGGTGAGTTGGTGAGTGGTGGTTTTGTGAGTGAGTGAGTGATTAGTGAGTGAGTGAGAAATTAATTGATAAGTGAGTGAGTGCGTGAATGAGTGACTGAGTAAGTACATAAATGAGTAAGTAGTGAATGAGTGAGTGAGTAGTGAGTGCTTAGTGATTGAGTGAGTAGTGATTGAGTGCGTGAGTGACGGAGTAATAAGTGAGTGGGTGAGTGAATGAGTGAATGAGTAAGTGAGTAGTGAATAAGTGAGTAGAAATTGAGTACATGAGTAGGTGTGTGAGTGAGAGAGTGAGTAAATGAATGAGTGAGTGAGTGAGTCAGTCAGTCAGTCAGTGAGTGAGAAATGAATGAGTGATTGAGTGAGTGTGTGATTGAGAGAGTGAGTATTTAGGGACTTAGTAATTAAATAAGTGAGTGATTGAGTGAGACAGTGAATGAGTGAGTGAGCGATAGTAAATGATTGAGTGATTAAGTTAGTTTAGTGAGTGAGAGAGTGATTCAGTGACTGAGTGAGTGAGTAGTGAGTTAGTAATTGAGTAGTGAGTAAGTAGTGAGTTGGTGAGTGGTCATGGAGTGAGTGAATGAATGATTGAGTAGTGAGTCAGTAAATTAGTAAATTGGTGAGTGAGTGAGACAATACATGAATAAGCGATTGAGTCAGTGAGTGAAGAAGTACATGAATGAGTGAGTAGTGAATAAGTGAGTGAGTAGTGAGTGCGTAGTGAGTGAATGAGTGAGTGAGGGAGTAGTAAGTGAGTAAATAAGTGAATGAGTGAGTGAGTTAGTGAGTAGTGAGTGAGTGAGTAGATATTGAGGGAATGAGTGAGTGTGTGAATGAGTGAGTAAGTGAGTGAGTAAATGAATGAGTGAGTAAGTGAGTGAGTGAGTGAGTTAGGGATTTTGTAAGTGAGTGGTTGATACAGTGAGTGGGTGATTTAGTGATTGAGTGAGTGATTGAGTAAGTGAGTGAGTCAGCAATAGAGTGATTGAGTGATTTAGTGAATGATTGAGTGATTAAGTAATTTTAGTAAATTAGTAAATTAGTGAGTCATTAAATGAGTAAGTGAGTAGTGAGGGAGGAGTAAATGAGTGAGGAGTAAATGAGTGAGTAGTAAGTGAGTGAATGAGTGAGTAAGTAAATGAATGAGTGAGGAGTAAATGAGTGAGGAGTGAGTGAGTGAATGAGTGAGTAGTGATTGAGTGATTGAGTGAGTGAGTAAATGAATGAATGAGTGAGTGAGTGAGTTCGGTTCTCAACGCCCAACGTCAGTATCAATTATATTATTGATATATAGTGAACAGGTACCAAGGCTGCCATCTGACATTCATACGTGCTTACATGCAGAGTCAGAAGGAGAATATCAGGATGTGTGTCTCAACTGGTCACAACTAACTTATGCTGGTCTAAGCTAGTTTGGGGCGAAATGAGACATATAAATTGTGTCCTTTTGTGGATTTAGGAGTTTGGACTTCCGGAATATGTGATCAACGCTCTTCCATATTCATCGAGTTGGTCCCATGCCTCTGTTGCTCTTCTACGCGCGTTCAAAATTCGGGCAAAGTCCTTAGGTTGTATAAATTTCGCTGTTTGTTTAACACATTTTAAATCCAAATATTGTAGGATTTGGCCATATGCATTTGCATCATCATTGTAAAGTGATGCAGCAATGGAAAATTGCTGTTTTTGCGACTATAAGTACGATTTTTACTCTTGGGGCAGAGTCTCCAGATGATTGAATTTAAACTTTCATTAGCATTTTGGGTGTATCCCTCCAAACATTTACGCAGAAGCTGGGTGTCCACAAGAGTTTTAAAAATTGGTCTTACAACATTCATTACAGCTATAAGAAAATTATCACTTGATTTTGAATTAGGAGGAATGCCTGTTAAATCTAGATCTATGTATGGTTGCAGTTTTTTCTCACTCCTACTCAAAAAAGGTTTACTGGTCAATCTAGAAACTTGATCAGGTGAGGTATCTAATTATAAATCTAGATCTACACCTTCAGCACTTATCTTGACCATTCGCCCAATTATTAGATCTAGCTACTTTCTCCCTTGAGTGCTGATTTCCACAGAATTTTCTCTTCTTATGATTTTTTTCGATTTGTGCTTCCTGTCTGACATTATGACTGTAAAACTTTTCTTTTTTTTTGGCAATCAAAAGATGTGGGTGACTAAAACCGCTTAGAAATCAGTTGTAAACATAGAACTAGTTTCAATTATAAGAGTTCCGGTTCAAATGGAAAAAAGCATGGAATTGTATAATACCAAAGTGGTTGTGGAAAAAAAGTTACAAACAACAGTGTGGCAAAATCAATGTTTTGGTATCGTAACTAAGGACGCCATCTGCATTTTGGGACAAAATCACCTTGACCATGTCTCACAAAAAATTAATTAAAAAAGCCGGCTGCACCAATAGCAAAATGGTTTTCAGGTTAGTTAGATAATTGGATGATCTTTAGAAAGAAAAGCATCAGACTAGCTAATGTTCAAATCTATATTTTCGCCAAAATTCGGGTAGATCTGCCCCCTTAATGATAGTACTTGAGATTTAGAAACCCGGCGATAGTACCAAATACCTGGTAAAGCCAGGTCTTCAAATCTCCTTTATGTTTGTAATTACCACTCATTGTCTTAGAAGTACCATTTTCTAACCTTTTTTAACCTTTTCATTTTACTCCCATCAAAGGTTACCCTAATGTTACAAATATTTTCGCCAAATTTCTAACCTCTTTTTTCATTAAACCGTACCTTTAATAACACCACGTTTTTACCAACGTTCTAACCTTTTCCTCCATCAATGGTTATACTAAAACGACACTGTATATAGCAACTGGGAGACTTTAAGCCCAGAAAGAAGGAAATAGATAGATAGATAGATAGATAGATAGATAGATAGATAGATAGATAGATAGATAGATAGATAGATAGATAGAGAGAGAGAGGAGGAGAGAGAGAGAGAGAGAGAGAGAGAGAGAGAGAGAGAGAGAGAGAGAGAGAGAGAGTGAGAGAGGTAGAGGGAGAGAGAGAGAGCTCCACCCTCTCCCCCCCTCTCTCTCTCTCTCTCTCTCTCTCTCTCTCTCTAGAGAACACCCACTTTTTTAAACTCTTCAGAATATATTAATACTAACATGTTTTCGCATTCTTTCTTACCTTTACCACCATCGAAGGTTACATTAAAGCCATTTCTACTTTAGCCAACTTTCTAACCTCTACCTACTGCACCCACCAAACATTACATTAAGACATCCATTGTATTTGCCAACTTAATAATATCTGTATCCACGAAATGTTATTATCCTAAAGCCACTACTTTCACCAACCCCTTTCGCCCCTCTCTCCAGCTCGCCGCGTGTCCTTGACCTTCACCAGCTTTGACATTTATGGACGCTGCGACTCCAACTTCGTGTCTCTGGCGGACGGCCTTGACTCTTCACCGATCCTGGGGTCAGAAGCACAGAATTCCTACTGCGGCTCCAGAGCGCCTCCAATGCATACGTCACGGAGCGCTTTCCTTACTGTCACACTGAATACAACCAGCATCTCCAATGCACACTTTCGTGCAGTGTACACCAGTTCTGACAATGGTAACACAGCAGCTCTACTTGTCATGTTTAATTTTTCTGTCTATCTAGTGATATATGTATCTCTGTGTCGATCCATTCTTCTTTTCTCTTTTTATCTATCTATAATCATTCTTTTTGACCGTCATTGTATCTGTATATCTGTAAGTCAGATTAGATGTCATTTTTTCTATCTATCTATCTATATATAAACATACATCTAGTTTCAATTTTAAGAGTTCCGGTTCAAATGGAAAAAAGCATGGAATTGTATAATACCAAAGTGGTTGTGGAAAAAAAAGTTACAAACAAAACAGTGTGGCAAAATCAATGTTTTGGTATCGTAACTAAGGACGCCATCTGCATTTTGGGACAAAATCACCTTGACCATGTCTCACAAATCAAATTAATTAAAAAAGCCGGCTGCACCAATAGCAAAATGGTTTTCAGGTTAGTTAGATAATTGGATGATCTTTAGAAAGAAAAGCATCAGACTAGCTAATGTTCAAATCTATATTTTCGCCAAAATTCGGGTAGATCTGCCCCCTTAATGATAGTACTTGAGATTTAGAAACCCGGCGATAGTACCAAATACCTGGTAAAGCCAGGTCTTCAAATCTCCTTTATGTTTGTAATTACCACTCATTGCCTTAGAAGTACCATTTTCTAACCTTTTTTAACCTTTTCATTTTACTCCCATCAAAGGTTACCCTAATGTTACAAATATTTTCGCCAAATTTCTAACCTCTTTTTTCATTAAACCGTACCTTTAATACCACCACGTTTTTACCAACGTTCTAACCTTTTCCTCCATCAATGGTTATACTAAAACGACACTGTATATAGCAACTGGGAGACTTTAAGCCCAGAAAGAAGGAAATAGATAGATAGATAGATAGATAGATAGATAGATAGATAGATAGATAGATAGATAGATAGATAGATAGATAGATAGAGAGAGAGAAGGAGAGAGAGAGAGAGAGAGAGAGAGAGAGAGAGAGAGAAAGTGAGAGAGGTAGAGGGAGAGAGAGAGCTCCACCCTCTCCCCCCTCTCTCTCTCTCTCTCTCTCTCTCTCTCTCTCTCTCTCTCTAGAGAACACCCACTTTTTTAAACTCTTCAGAATATATTAATACTACCACTGTTTTCGCATTCTTTCTTACCTTTACCACCATCGATGGTTACATTAAAGCCATTTCTACTTTAGCCAACTTTCTAACCTCTACCTACTGCACCCACCAAACATTACATTAAGACATCCATTGTTTTTGCCAACTTAATAATATCTGTATCCACGAAATGTTATTATCCTAAAGCCACTACTTTCACCAACCCCTTTCGCCCCTCTCTCCAGCTCGTCGCGTGTCCTTGACCTTCACCAGCTTTGACATTTATGGACGCTGCGACTCCAACTTCGTGTCTCTGGCGGACGGCCTTGACTCTTCACCGATCCTGGGGTCAGAAGTACAGAATTCCTACTGCGGCTCCAGCGTGCCTCCGATGTATACGTCACGGAGCGCTTTCCTTACTGTCACACTGAATACAACCAGCATCTCCAATGCACACTTTCGTGCAGTGTACACCAGTTCTGACAATGGTAACACAGCAGCTCTACTTGCCATGTTTAATTTTTCTGTCTATCTAGTGATATGTGTATCTTTGTGTCGATTCATTCTTCTTTTCTCTTTTTATCTATCTATAATCATTCTTTTTGACTGCCATTGTATCTGTATATCTGTAAGTCAGATTGCCTGTCATTTTTCTATCTATCTATCTATCTATCTATCTATCTATCTATCTATCTATCTATCTATCTATCTATCTATCTATCTATCTATCTATCTATCTATCTATCTATCTATCTATCTATCTATCTATCTATTTATCTATATATGAATATATACTACATCTATTTATCTATATATAAATATTCATATATCTATCTATCCATCCATTCACCCATCCATCCATCCATCCATCCATACATCTATCTAGTTTTCTATCTATCTATCTATTTATCTATCTATCTATCTATCTATCTATCTATCTATCTATTTATTTATCCATCTATCTATATCTCTGACAGTGTGTCTACCTGACCTCATTTCCATGTTAATATTTTACTGTTAAATACGAAATAAAAAAGCAACATGAGAGAGATAGAGGAAGAGAGAGAGAGAGAGAGAAGAGAGAGAGAGAGAGAGAGAGAGAGAGAGAGAGAGAGAGAGAGAGAGAGAGAGAGAGAGAGACAGAGAGAGAGACAGAAATAGAGAGAGCACTATGCTTGTCATGGTAAATGCTCATACATTGTAATATTGTACATCATTAAAATATTATAGCTTAATGTACGCCAAATCAAGAAAACATTTCCATGACGATCACTTAAGTTTTCTTTTATCTTTTCTTTTCTTGATTGTACTAATTAATCTATGTATGTACCCTCAGCTTGTGGAGGGAACCTTACTGCAGTGACTGGAAGCTTCGAGAGTCCGAACTATCCTGACATGTATCCCGCCAACTATGAGTGTGTTTGGCAGATTTCTACGGCCCCTGGGAACAAAATCTCACTGACTTTCAAGTAGGTTTCTAATGTGCTACAGTTTTCATTTAAGTCGTTTTAGCTACTTTTGAGAATAGCAAAACAAAAAAACAACAACTTTCATTTCCTTTTTTTTTCATATCACCTTTCCGGTATCTTTTTCTACATTTTCGTCGCTGTACTAGTTCTGTATAAGTCAATTTAGCTACTATTGAGATTATCAATAAAACTGTTTCATTTCTTTTATTCCTCCTCCACAAAAAATGTATATCCCACTTTTTACCCGTATGTTTTAGTGAGACAGATAGATCCAATTTTTACCTTTCAAAACATTTTTTATCACTTTCAATTTGCCTAAGTTTCTCGTATGCTAGAATCATAGCACCTGATGATAAAATTATACCACCTTGTATGTAGAGCTTGTCTATCTATCTAAGTGTCTATCTATATATCTATATGTTTATCTATCTGTTTTTCTATCTATCTGTTTGTCTATCTATCTATCTATCTATCTATCTATCTATCTATCTATCTATCTATCTATCTAT
>RQTK01001398.1:1128-47135 GCA_003991915.1 Elysia chlorotica | reverse complement strand
TGATGATGATGATGATGATGATGATGATGATGATGATGATGATGATGATGATGATGATGATGATGATGATGATGATGATGATGATGATGATGATGGTGATGATGATGATGCTGCGATGCTAATGCTTTTGCTGCTGCTGCTACTGCTGCTGCTGCTTATGACGATGATGAAGATAATGATTAACCTCTTTGATCTCTCTCTCTCTCCTTCTCTCACTCTCTCTCTCTCTCTACCTCTCTCTCTCCGTGTATTTCCAGTGCCCATGAACGCTTTGACTGGAAACACTGGTCAGATCGGGTCACCAGGACTCATGTACAGCAGTAACTTGGACATCAAGTCAGTGATCACTAGGGGATACTAAAAAAATACACTCTCCATTTATGTCTTCTAGCTTTCAATGGGACCATGAGGTTTATGGTGGATTACTAGGGTATATAGAAAATAACATGTTTCATTTATTTCCCTTATCTGTCACTGATATCGTAAATCTCCTAAAATAATCTCAAGGTAAATTTTGAATCTCCAAGGGATGCAGAGCATATGCATGCTCACTTTATCTCTTATAACTTCTATTGAGATTTTAAGTCTTTTTTTTAATCTTCAGGCGTTACAGAAAATAATGCACCCTACTTTTATTTCATATACCTTTGGGTCGTTCTCGAAAACAAAATTAATACCGTATACACGACAAAAGAATACATCCTTCATTATTGATGCCATACACAGATACAGAAATACATTCTGAATATTCATATCTTACATCATTAGATATTTCTTGGAAACTGGATAATGAATGCTGTTAACAGCAACAGGAAGAAAAAATCAACTTTTTATCCAACGAGTCTGATCATGCGGTATATAGAAAAGAATACCTCCACTCTTCATGTAAACCATGCCGTCATTTATGCTGTTTTAATCATTCGTATTTTTGTGTTGATAGGTGGACAATTCTGGTTGATCAAGGAAACCGGATCCGAATTACTTTTAATAGATTTAACCTTGAAGCTCCAGGAGATCACGAAAATCATGTGTGTTCTTGGGACTATCTTCAGGCAAGTATTCCATTCCCGCATCGTTGTCATATGTTTGTTTGTTTTTTGTTGCTTAGCGTCAGACATCACGATTACATAGGCTATACTATATTGTGGGTGGGCACAAAACTGATTTCTGAAAAATGTACGTGCTTCCACATACACAGACATGTTTGTTGCTGCCGCTTAGCGTCGAAAATCAGCAATATGTTGGCTATACCGTTGTCAGGCTCCAAGGCCAACGTATGACAAGTTAATGTTATGCCACATGGAGACATGTTTATTTGTTGTTGCTTTATTAAGAATATCAGCACTATGTTATACTGTGGGCGAGCTCCAAGATTAACGTCTGACAAATTTACGTGTGCCACATAGAGACAGGGCGGGATTTTGAAAAAACCCTGCTTCTAATAGCTGTTTGTTTAAATCTTTTAATTACAAATTGTATTTCTATTTCATAAAAAAACAACACATTATACATTGCATTTATATAGCGCACTTTAACGAACGTTCATGCGAGATGTGCTTAACAATTTCCGTTATCACGATTAGAAAAGAAGCATAACCATAAAACTTATACACCGTACACATTTTTAATCAATAATAATAATAAAAATATTACCTTCTCCTACTCGTACACTTTGTCACAATGCTAACCTAATGGTCTGTCTCAAAATCAGTTGTTTGTGGGAAAACGGAAATTTTGTGGGTTTTATAATAATAATAATAATAATAATAATAAATTACATTTATTTAGCGCTTTCTATTTTCAGAATATTTTTAAAAATCTCAAAGCGCTTTACAGTGGATACACTAAATACGCATACATCATATCAATCAGCATGCAATTAAAAAGTTAATATTAAAAGATAAATCTTAACCAAACAAGGAGTCATGGTAGCTAATTACAATGTTCACAGATTCAATTTTAATCATAACAAAAGGTAGAGATTTAGCATGCCTGTTACCCTGTCTATGTAAGGTGCCTTCCTTTTTTTGTATAGTTGCTACATACTTACCTAAAGAGACAACGATGGAAAAATCAGATACATAACATATTTGGATATCTTCCTTAGCTTACGAAGAAGAAATTTGCTGGCATCTTCAGAAAGTATTCAATTCAAAAACCGTTTTTTAGGACTTTAAATGGTGTGGGTAGATCCTGCAGAGTGTGATGAATACAGAGCGACTTGAAACTTAACATTGAATTATCTTAAAAGTTGTCTAATGTGACACAACTGGTTTTCACCACTGTCGTTTTCATATTAGTTCCTTTTCTTTCCTTCAAGATTTTTGACGGCCAAGAATCAGACGGTGTATCCTTGGGTAAAAAATGCGGACAGATTAAGCCAGATCCCATTGAATCCACCGGGAACCTGGTATCGCTTTGGTTCCACACTGATACACACATACAGGGGACTGGTTTCTTGCTAACTTGGCAGGCTATTCTGCATGACTCACAAGCTGGCGTGACGTATGAACCCTCAGGTATTTCTGTCCACTAAATTTAGTGATTAAGTGAGGAGGCGCTGTGGCCCTGGGGTAGAACATCGGCTTCCGACGCAAATGGTCCAGGTTTGAGCCCTGGTGTTCACGCTCCCTATTGGTTGGGTCGGTGTCAGTTTAATATGACCAGCTTAGACAGGAGTCATGGTTTCGCCGCCCTGTCTCGTGTGCGGCAGCACAAAAAATTGTCAGACATTAGTTCTGAAACCAGTCCACAATATAGCCTTTATAGTGCTGATGTCGGACGTTTAAACAACTTAATTCAACAACAATGAGTAATAGAGTGAGTGGGTGGGTGAGTGATTGTGTGCTAAAGTGAATGTGTGGGTGAGTATATAAGTGAGTAAGTGTGTGAGTGAGTAAATGAGTAAGCAATTGGGTGAGTGAGTAAGTTAGTTGTTAAATGAGTTAGTGAATAGGTGAGTGAGTAAATGAGTGAGTTAGTGGATATGTCCCTTGGTTTGTAAACGTACAACATGACGTTCGCAGCCTCATGTACTTCTGTCCACCAAAATGAGCGAGTGGGTAAGTGAATAAATGAGTGAGTGGGTAAGTGAATAAATGAGTGAGTGGGTAGGTGAATAAATGAGTGAGTGGGTAAGTGTAAAAATGAGTGGGTGGGTAAGTAAAAAAATGAGTGGGTAGGTAGGTGGATGACTGGGTTGGTGAATGAGACTAAATATTTCCGCCGATGTCCTCACATATAACTAAATTGTTTTATATGTTATGATCTTACTCTATCCTTCCCAGGATGCGGGACCCAGCTGTCAGCCACACTCTCGCCTCAGAACTTGACGAGTCCAAACTATCCTGGTCACTACCCCGCTAATACTGACTGCCAGTGGGTCATTTCGGTACCAGAGGGAAAAAGAATCCAGCTTTCCTTCCTCGTCATAAACATGTACTCCCTTATGTCTCATCATTTTTTCGGTTTTTCATGGTGGTGGGGACATCATTTTGACTTCTGCGATGACTATGTCAAAATTCAAGATCGTAAGAAAATTTTTAATATTAATTATTATTATGATGATAATAAAAAAATAATTATAATAGTATTATAAATAATAACAAAAGCGATGATGATAATGATGACGACGACGATGATGATGATGATGATGATGATGATGATGATGATGATGATGATGATGATGATGATGATGATGATGATGATGATGATGATGATGATGATGATGATGATGATGATGATGATGATAATGATGATCATGATGATGATGACGATAATAATAATTAGAAGTAATATTAACAATAGTAGTGATAATGATATCAATAATGATAATAACATTTTTACTTTTTTCATAATGGCCACTATGACCATTGAAATAAGTTCATTTTTGCTTACTAACCATTTTTGGGCAATTTGATTTGAAATACACTTTCCTTAAACCGTAAAAACCTTACTAAACTAATCCTTGTTATACCAAAGTCACACTTTATGAAAAACAATCCTGTTTATACCAATGTTGTACTTTACTTAAATAATCCTTGTTGTACCAATGTCATGCTTTACTAAAAAATAATCCTGTTTAAACTAACGACATACTTTATTAAACTAACTCCTTTTAAACCAATGTCCAACTTTACGAACAATAATCTTTTCTATTCAAATACCATACTTTGCTAAAGAAATAAGCATATTTTACCAATGTCATACTTTACTACGCTACACCTGTTTATACCAATGTCATACTTATCAAAACTTATCCTGTTTATACCAATGTCATACTTTACTAAATTAATCCTGTTATACCAATGTCATACTTTACTCAAATAATCCTGGTTTATACCAATGTCATACTTTACTAAAATAATCCTGTTTATACCAATGTCATACTTATAAACTAATCCTGTTTATACCAATGTCATATTATCATAAAAAAAAAACAAAAAACAAACACTGGTTATACTAATGTTATTTCTTTACTAAATAAAATACTGTTTCTATCAATGTCATACTTTACTAAACTAACCTGTTTTATATTTCCAGCAAACGGAAGCACTCAAAGGTATTGTAGTGAAGAAAGACCATCAGACCTAATCTCGAAAGGCAATGTCATGTTAGTCCGGTTCCACTCGAATAGTTGGGGCCAAAGAACGGGATTTGTATTGGAGTATAAGCAAGGTGAGTATAATAGGACCAGGCATATGCGTAAAGAACTCTGGGTAATGAAGTCACATATTGAAATTTGGATGTGGAAAATAGTTTTTTAAGACAGAACGATATAGAAAGATGATTTTTCTTGCTTTCTGCTGCGAAGCTTTTGTAACCATCTTAATGCGTATTTGTTATTTTGTGGGAATTTTAATGAAAATGTATGACTGTGTGTGTTTAAAGGAGAGAGAGAGAGAGAGAGAGAGAGAGAAGGAGGGAGAGTGAGTGAGTCAGTGAGTGAGAGGGTAGAAGTGATTGAGCGAGAGGGAGAAACAAAGACATACTTACAAACTGAGAGACAGGCAGATGGACAGAGAGAGAAACTATATATAAATACAGAAACGGAGCATTTTGTGGGGCTTTCTACATGAAAGTGTGTTATTGGGCATGATTTTGTGGGGATTTTTGTATATTACTGTTGGGCTTTGTAAATATACGCTTATATATGCCCCGCAACAGATAAATGACTCACAATAATGTTTGAAATCGAAATATAAGGATGCCTTGGAAAATACAATAATTATATGCCCCACAAACCATTGTATTTTACATTTACTAAATACAACTTAAATTCTCTTTCTTTGACACAGTTTTATTTGTTCTGAAGCTCGATTGCACATTTTGAGACAGTTCCTGAGTTTTTTTACTTCAGTATAATAGTAATCGAAGTTAGATATTTATACCCATGGTTTTTGTCATACTCCAGTTTTTTACGCATAATTTGTATGCCACCACGTGTACATAAAATAAATAAAATTGTAAACAATACTTAGACCCTACTTATTTACCATAAAAGAATACTTTCCCTCAATCAAATTAAGCTGCCTTAGAGCTCCACAACACAAGAATTTGACGCATTGCAAGTTTAGGGCTCTGTCAAAATCTTACCACTTTGGAGTTAGTTTTTATAAGTTTCAAGCACTCATTTATAGCATTTCCATTCATTTTTTATAGAAGATGCGCTAAAATAGTTTTGCAATATTAATCTGCAACAAAAAGATGATATTATTTTTATTTATTGCTCCAAGCCCAAATTTTGACAATCGTCTCATTTTGAAAGATTTTCATTAAAAATAATACTATCATTTGAAGAAATGGCAAAATTAGGCGTTTTTTTACACAACCATCCATTATTTCAACAACTTAAAAAAAAGTCATGTTCAAATTCATTGCCTTTATTTCAAAAACCTTTTGAACTCATGGTACAATGCTAATACTATTAATTTTGGTTTTGAGTGTTTACTAATAGTTTCAACAAATTAAATTATTTCTTCAGTGCAGAACAATTCTCAATGTAAAGCAATGCCATTCTATAACAAGAAATACAATACTGTTTATATTCGTACTTAAGTGCAGCTGGTACCATCCTTTTGGCTTGGTCGTATGCTTAGTTTCAACTCTCCACTTCCGCTTTGCAAAACCTGTGTCAATTTCGACAAAACAAAATTATAATGCGCCTTGAAATGCACATGTACTCTATCTTTAAATCGTTGTATAAATTATTTAAAAAAAAAACACATTTACAATTCAAAAGCAACTAGATAAGACTCGATCTAGACCTATTCTAGTCATCAAGTGAACTATCTGTAAACGTTTCGTTCTGTTGGTCTAGCCTGCCTAGATCTAATCTAAATCGATACTGATTCACATCCAACCTATTCATCGACTTGATTTAGAATTTTTATTCTAGATGTGAAGCTAAGCATTTTTTTACTTTCTCTGATTAATTATGGTCTCACCTGAGCAAAATGTTGTCAGCACACATTAGATTGTTTGTTTCATGTTGACATCGTTTAACCATCAGGCACGGACAAGCCGGAAACGAAAGTTAGAAAATTGTGGTGCCGGAAATTCCCGTTCTATAAATAGAACGTGTGCATAAAATGGCGCCATACATCGAAATTATTCTCCAGGGTTCAAATTATCAATTTCTATGTTATTTTGATGTAAAACACTGTTGTGAGCTGACATGTCTACAATGATTAGACACTTCCAAAAAGCGTCATAGAGGTAGCCATATTGTTGGTCTTTTTATTTACCCCACAAAATTTCAATGCGCCAGAGCAAACTTAAATGTAGAAAAACGCCTCATAAAATCGCCATCTCTAAGTATATATATATATATATAGAGAGAGAGAGAGAGAGAGAGAGAGAGAGAGAGAGAGAGAAAGAGATAGATAGAATACTAGATAAATATTGATAATGCTTCTATCATTAACATCATTACTCTCACTATTATCATTCCCCTAACTTAAGACTACCATTGGTTTCCCCCCTCTAGCCTGTGGTGGAGAGAGAACAGACCATGTTGGGGTTATCCAGAGTCCTGGGTACCCACAGCCCTATGTCCCACAACTAAACTGCCCTTTCACGGTTCGGGTTGATTTGGATAAAACCATTCTGGTAACGTTTAGCGATCAGTTCAACATTGCTGGAGGGCCTGGTTCAAACTGCAGCGAAGATGTTCTGAAGGTATATATTGTGTAACGTGTATATAAACGATCAAAATATAGTTATGTTGTTGATGTAGTCATCTATAGTAATACAACTGTCGAAAAACACGTCTATATTTTTGCCTTACGACAAACTTCAACTGTACTTTTATCTATTGAAAGGTTTAGATTAGGCATACTATGTAAATTGTGTCTTGTCGAACATAAATGTACTTCGGTTTTGTTACCGTTAAGCTTCAGTTTATTGCTTAACATCCAACGTCATATGGTCTCGCAACGTGCCTCCAAATCGTCAATCGAATGAATTTCAGAGGGAGTGTAAGATTTATAAAGCTGAGTATCGTCAGCAAACATATGATTTTTTATTGTATGGGGTCTAATGGCGTTGGAAAGAGGCTTTACATAGAGAGTATAGAGGATAGGACCAAGGACCAAGCCCTGTGGGACACTGAAACTGAAAGTTTTAAAACCAGAAATTTGTCCATTAATGATTACCGCTTGGGGTATGTTTGTAAGGTATGATTGAAACCACTCCAACACCACTCCGCCCAACCTAAAATTGCAACTAAGTCGATAACAAAGAATTGAATGGTCGATTGTGTCGAATGCTGCTGAGAGGTCTAACAAAGTTAACAACGATACTTGTCCTGCATCAATAGATAATTATAAAGACCTTGGTTATTCGCAGTAAAGCAGTTTCAGTGCTGTGCGACTCCCTATAAGCCGATTGGTTATGATCTTAAAGTTTGTTTGAAAACAAGTGCGCCTTTAATTGAGCGAGAATAACCTTATCTAAAAATTTCAAAATAAAAGGCAAGTTAGAAACTGGCGGTAGTTTTCCAAGTTTTCATGGTCAAAGTTTTTTTTCAAGAGGGGTGTTACAAGCACTTAAAAAAAATTGGGACAACTCCAGAGTTTAGAGAGGTGTTAATAATGCTAGTTATATGTGTCTAGACATTGCATTAATAATTTGATAGGTATGGGATCAAGATTACATGACTTAGAGGGGGATGATAAGATAATGTTTTTCACATCTAAAGTGGATACTCTATGGAAGGCATTGAGCGATTGACCGTTAAATTGTATATCGAAATCATCAAACTCAATAGCATCGTTAGAACATCGATCAATATTGTTTCTAATAAGAAACATCTTATCTGGCTCATTCATTCACTTGGTCACTCTCTCACACTCACACACCCCTCACTCAATTACACACTAACTCACTTAACCACTAACCCCTCCCCACCCTACCTTTCCCCTAAACCAAGCTGTACAACGGAGACGCGAGCGGCCCGCCCCTGGTTGCAAGTGGCGCGTCCTCAAACCAGTACGGGCGTTATTGTGGCTCGACCGCGCCGTCAGGCACGCTAGAGACTAGCAGCAACGTCCTCACAGCCGTGTTTACTTCTGACAACAGCATCAACGGCACAGGATTCTCCTTCAACTACACCGAGAAAGCGTATGGCTGTGATCAACATATTTATATTACAGATCAAGTTAGCTCAGGGTAAAGATAACACGATTCTTTCTTCTTTTTCTGTTTTTGTGGGTGTATGTGTGTGTGTGTGTATGTCCAACATTATTTTTTTAAAATTACAAACCAAGTCAGCCCAGGGTAAAAACAACAAGGTTTTTATTTCTTTTTCTGTTTTTTTTTTGTGTCAAATATTTTTTTTTCATTACAAATCAAGTGTAAAGAATAAGATTTTTCTCCCGTTTCTATGTGTCCAAATTACAAAGACATGTATTTCATTTTTTGTTTGTTAATAAAGTGCAAGTATCGCCAACTTCACCACTGCAGAATCTTTTAAAGGATATGGGGTACATACAAGATTTCTTCGTTTTGTTTGATCAAACGAATCTCTGCGCCAAATCCCTGGTCCAATGTTCATCCAAGCTCCGATCTAATCTGGGATCAAATTTTCAGAATTAATCACTGATAACTAAATATTACTTAAACAACGCATACAGTGTCTAATCCAGTCGTTGATCCACTTTCTGATCCAGTCGCTGATCCAAACTCTGATCCAGTCGTTGATCCAATCTCTGATCTAGTCGTTGATCTAATTTTTGATCCAGTCGTTGATCCAATTCTGATCCAGTCGTTGATCCAATCTCTGATCCAGTCGTTGATCCAATCTCTGATCCAGTCGTTGATCCAATCTCTGATCCAGTCGTTGATCCAATCTCTGATCCAGTCGTTGATCCAATCTCTGATCCATTCGTTGATCCAATCTCTGATCCAGTCGTTGATCCAATCTCTGATCCAGTCGTTGATCCAATCTCTGATCCAGTCGTTGATCCAATATCTGATCCAGTCGTTGATCCAATATCTGATCCAGTCGTTGATCCAATATCTGATCCAGTCGTTGATCCAATATCTAATCCAGTCGTTGATCCAATGTCCGATGCAGTAGCTGTTCCAATCTCTGTTCTAGTCGTTGATCCAATCTCTGATCCAGTCGTTGATCCAATCTCTGACCCAGTCGTTGATCCAATATCTGACCCAGTGATCAATCCAATATCTAATCCAGTCGTTGATCCAATGTCCGATGCAGTCGTTGATCCAATCTCTGTTCTAGTCGTTGATCCAATCTCTGATCCAGTCGTTGATCCAATCTCTGATCCAGTCGTTGATCCAATCTCTGATCCAGTCGTTGATCCAATATCTGACCCAGTGATCAATCCAATATCTAATCCAGTCGTTGATCCAATATCTGATCCAGTCATTGATCCAATCTCTGATCTGGTCGTTGATCCAATTTCTGATCCAGTCGTTGATCCAATCTCAGATCCAGTCGTTGATCCAATATATCTGATCCAGTCGCTGATCCAATACTCACACAATATCGCAACTAATGTGTCATCCAACCTCTTATCCCATATTCATCTAATTTTTAATACAAACTGTCATCGGATCCCCTATAAAATATATAGTCCCCTATAAAATATCTAATCCACTGCCGAATCCAAACTGTGATACACCCTCTAATCTAGTCACTGATTTAATTTCTGAACAATCTTTGATCTAATCTCCTAAGTCTAATCCAAAATCTGATCTATTCTATAATCCACTGAAGTACTATGAAATCACTCAACAGGTATTATTTGATATCTTTAATCTAATCTCTAAACCTAACTTTGATATCATCCCTGATCCAAAGTCCAATCTAAACTCTGATCCACTCTCTAATCCAGTCACTTATCAAATCATTGAACCGGTTATCAATATTTGATATCTCTAATCCAATATTTTATCCAATCCCCTTTACAATTTCAGATCCAGTCGGCCATCCAATCTCTGACCGTAACTATTACTCAATCTTTTACTATATCACCGATACAGTCACCTTTTCAGGACGCGCTACCCAGAGCAATAAAATTCCCTATGGACGCAACAGTTAAACAGTGATTATTCCCCGCAGACGCACTAATTTGGGGTGTTTTTGAAAAATTGTAGAAAATCACCAAAGCATATGATTTAAACATATTTAGTATCATTACAAAGATAAATTTTAGGACAAGAGGTTCATGTGTCATTTGTATGAATATAAAAAGAAGTGTTGCCATGGTAACCAGAAACAAATATGTCCGCCAACACAAATTTGAAAAACCAAATTTTAGTCTACAGCATTGTGTTCTTACCTTCAATATTGTTCGTAGATCTAGATAAGCTGAGTGTGCTACTACTACAGCTAGTGTCACTTCGTGCAGCTTCCCTTGGAACAACTAGATCTAGAGGCCTAACGACATCTTGGAACAAATCTGACTCTTCTTCATAATCCAGAACATCATCTAAATCATTACTATCATCACCTTCATCTCCAGATCCAGCTGTGAAAAACGCATCATACACTTCTTGTCTTGTTAGCAATTTGCGTCTGCTTTGACGGTTCGCCATTTTCGCAAAAGTGAAACTGACGCTCAAGGCTAGATCTAGTCGCTGTATTTTATTTTATTTCGTAAATAGAAAAAAAATTTCTTATGATGCAACCCCACATCTCTAGAATAGTTCTAATTTACAAATAACGCATGTTTAAACTACAGCATCAAATTTCAGCGACACAAATTACTTCGAAACTTTAAGGTAACCGCTGCGGGGGTCTGTGTCTCGAATGATTAACTTTAGGTCATAACCGGAGAGGGGGTCAGAGTCCTCAATAGTTGTCAGTAGGCGATAACCGGAGCGGGGGTCAGTGTCCTGAAAAGGTTAAATTTAATAAAATCCCCGATCCAACCAGTAAACCACTCTCTAACCCATCTCTGCTGTAATTTCCAACAAAATCACTAATCCAGATTTTGATCCAATATCCAATATCTGATGCAATATCCTATCTTATCTCTGATCCAAATATCAAATCTTTCTTCTCAGGACCTTCCAATCTCCAAACCACCCAGAACATTACCCCAGAAATGTGGACTGCAAATACATATTTATGGCACCTCCTTCCAAAAGGGTACAGATTGATTTTCAGGGAGAATTCGACATTGAGGGGCACCGAAAGTAGGTCTAAGATCTAAAAAATGGTTATAGAAATTGTGTATCAGAATGTACATTTAGTAGAAATTGTGTATCAGAATGTACATTTAGTTCATCAAAGTTTATATTATTATCAATACCCAAAGTTAACCTGAAAAAAAATTAATTGACTAAGACAGTGAGTATTATAATACTTGCATCATTGTCTTAATATTTATGTAGGTATTTTTACATTGATAATATAATTATTTTTTTCTTTTTAATCTAAAGTCAACCCTGATGCCTTTTAGTTGGTACTTTTTATCTTTTTATCACTATTACTGGTGCTCTTGTTGCTGTTGCTGCTTCGGCTACTACTACTACTACTACTACTACTACTACTACTACTACTACTACTACTACTACTACTACTACTACTACTACTACTACTACTACTACTACTACTACTACTACTACTTTTCTTTGCTTCAGCTGTGAATACGACTACCTAGAGTTTCACGACGGAGGAACGTTGAACGCTGCAAAAATTGGGTCAAGACTGTGCGGTGATCACTTGCCTGGTTCTCTAGTCTCTACCGGAAATTTCCTCCTTGCCAGGTTTAGAACAGATTCTTCTGTTCCCGGCAGTGGATTCCAAGCCAGATATTCTATAGGTACTTTATTTGACGTGTCAAGCTTACACTAGATTAGGCGGGTACTACTACTAAGACTACAACAACAACAACTACTACTACTACTACTACTACTACTACTACTACTACTACTACTACTACTACTACTACTACTACTACTACTACTACTACTACTACTACTACTACTACTACTACTACTACTACTACTACTAGTACTATGATACCGAAAAGCAGTCCAACACCTATAGAGACTTTTCCAGACGGAGCTACATCTAGGGACCAAATAATGATGTTAATGACTGAGGGAAATAAGGTGAAAATAGGTTAGAAGGGACAGCCACAAACCTAGATATAGCTTGAGACCAACAGATACGACAAGTAGACAGAGACATATTTTAGACTGATAACATGGACGGGGATCTAACCCGCACCTTCTACTCGGCACCAATTCGGTGCGGGTTCAATCCCAAAGTCAATTCAAATTATAGCTTTTACCGTGGTATTTCCATCTCAAACTCATTTCAAACTAGTTTACTTTGGTGTTTCAATGCCAAAAAAATTAAAACTATGGTTTTTACCCAGGAACTTTAAATTCATTTAAAGTTCATTTTAAAGTATAGCTCCATTCACAACTTCTAATATTGGTTTCATTTCGATCATGGTTTTCATTCTAATATTACAATGTCAAATTCATTTCAAATTATAGCTTGACGCCAATGATCGTTTTTATTAATGCTTCATTGTACCTTCTAATACGGGTTTCTTTTAAACTAAGGGTTAGTCTTACCTTCAATTGCAGGGCACCTTTCAAACGACAGGTGAGTCTTACCTTCAAATGCAGGGTTTATTTCAAACTACGGGTTAGTCTTACCTTAAAATGCAGGTTTTCATTTAAACCATAGCTTCCGTTCAATGGCCAAATTCATTTCAATTTTTAGCTTTTCCTCATATCTCAAGACATCGGGATAATTTTAAGCTGTAAATTCTCTCCTTCCACAGCAACCATTCGGGGGTTCATTTAAACCATAGCTTCTATTCAGGTATTTCAATGCCAAATTCGTTGTATTTTTCTGCTCTTCCTAATACTCCAATAATATATATCGGGTTATTTTTAAGGTGCGAAATCTCCCCTTCCACAGCAACCTGCGGGGGCAGACTCATTAGTAGCTCGCAGAACACATTCACCAGTCCTAACTACCCTGAAAACTACGGCCCCAACCTGGACTGCTTCTGGATCTTACAGGGCCCAGTGGGGCACTACCTAACCATCAACATCACTCGCATGGATCTACAATATTCCCACGAATGTTCGGCCGACGTTCTTGAGATCATCGACCCAGCGGGAGGCACGGACAACGCAAACATTACTCTAGGTGACCCGCAGAACTCCGTGGCCATTCAAGGAATGTCTGTAGCCCAAGCCAGGGCAAATAGCTCAGGAGGGCAAGTGTTCCAAGGATGCGGGTATCAGATCCCGTCAACCCTAGAGACGTTAGATAGCAGGGCGTACGTCTGGTTCAGGACCGACGGTTTAGGAGCTGCCCCTGGTTTTAGTATAACGTTCACAGCCAGTGTTGAAGGTAAGGAGTAAAGGGGTGGAGGGGGTGGGAGGGGATACAAAGATGGGTTGTTTGTGAAGTGAATATTGGAAATTTGGGATTGTTAGGTGAGCATAAATTATTATTGGTAAATATTATCATAGTGATGATGATGATGATGATGATGATGATGATGATGATGATGATGATGATGATGATGATGATGATGATGATGATGATGATGATGATGATGATGATGATGATGATGATGATGATGATGATAATGATGATGATAATAATGATGACGATGATGTTGGTGATGGTAATGATGATGGTGATGATGGTTATCGTGATAATATCTGTTAGAGTATTGTAATAGTGGTATGATGGTTTTGGTTATGAAATTATAGCAGCAGCAGCAGAAGCAGCAGCAGCAGCAGCAGTAGTAGTAGTAGTAGTAGTAGTAGTAGTAGTAGTAGTAGTAGTAGTAGTAGTAGTAGTAGTAGTAGTAGTAGTAGTAGTAGTAGTAGTAGTAGTAGTAGTAGAAGAAGAAGCAGCAGCAGCAGCAGCAGCAGTAGTAGTAGTAGTAGTAGTAGTAGTAGTAGTAGTAGTAGTAGTAGTAGTAGTAAATAAATGTATCCAAAAAGGAAACAAAAGCACAACACTTCTGAGTACATCTACTCAGTTGCTAAGGACCTAACAGTAGATTCACGTGCGCAAGAAATAGGAATAATATGATAATAAATAGAAGAATACGCACAACTTAGCAACTGAGGGACACAATAAATCAAACACAACTAGAAATTATAGAGAAAATACATGAAAACGTAGTAGTAGTAGTAGTAGTAGTAGTAGTAGTAGTAGTAGTAGTAGTAGTAGTAGTAGTAGTAGTAGTAGTAGTAGTAGTAGTAGTAGTAGTAGTAGTAGTAGTAGTAGTAGTAGTAGTAGCAGCAGCAGCACGACCACCACCAGTAGTAGTAGCAACACCAACAACAGTAGAAGTAATTATAACAATAACACTCAGACTAAATAAATCTAAAAACCTAACTTATTCTCACCCCTAATTGGCCAGAGTGTGGCGGCGACCTTCCCACCCTTTCAAGCGGTGTGATCACGTCTCCGAACTACCCGAACGGCTACGCTCACAGGCGTGTGTGTACTTGGGACATCAATGTCCCTGCTGGGCGGAAGATACGTCTTACCTTTACAGACTTTGCTCTGGAGAGTCCTTACCGTGGTCGATGTGTCTACGACTATGTGAATGTAAGTCTGCTTTTGCATACTATTGCTGAGTATGGTCTTTGGTAGATCGAATCAATTACCTTTGGTAATTTAGAATTGCCATTACAAAGAGTATTGGTAACCACACTCCTGAGGAGTATGCTAGTTTTTTGTAATTTGTCAGTGCAGCTACTATTGATTATTGTAACGCATTGTACTATAAGTTGATCTATTCATTTACTCACCCTTTTTTGGTGCGTAACTTTTGGGTAGCGGATCGGCTATATCTATGTACATTATCTTGTTTGGATGCATAACGTTTGTATTTCGAGCCTAAGAATTTAGTTTTGTTTATTGAACACAGCCCGCACTTGTATGGTCTAGATTCTTCTCGAATCTCCGACTTAGTTCTAGCATAGTAATGACCTCGTCGCCCCTTGTTTACCTTTGTTTTGATTGGTTGCTAATTGCTAATGATGTGTACCGAGAATGTTCTCTTATGATTTATGTAATTCCTTTTCTGGATGATTCGACGAGATTTTGTATAAATAAGAATCTAAATTATATTTGCGAGTCAACATTGTCTCCAGAGTCAAACATTGAATCTCCAGTAATGATTGATGATTCAACCTACCGATATTGTAAAGTATAGCTCTTATTGTTGGATTAAACAGTTTGCAATTGTTACTTGCGGACTTCGGCCTTATTTTCTACGGACGAGTCGTGTGATTGGCTGCTTATATTTTTAATACCCCTAGACAAACAGAGCCTAACAGATTACCACCATCACCAGCAAATCTGTTACAATTATTTAGAATTGTCTTACTTGTTTAGGAGCGCGATGCGCGGTGGCCCTGGGGTAAAACGTTGGCTTCCGACGCAAAAGTACCGGGTTCGAGCCATGTCGATTTCACTCCCTACCGGTTGGGTCGGTGTCAATTTAATGTTTCTGGCTGAGGCAGAAGTCATGGCATCCCCGCCCTGTCTCGTGTGTGTCAGCACATAAAATTGTCAGACGTTAGTCGTGGGGCCCGTCCACGATATAGCCTATATAGTGCTGATGTTGGACGTTAAACCAACTCAACTCAACTCAACTCTTTACGTGTTGACTGGTTATTGAAAGTGATTTTACTTTATTGAGTGTGCTCTCTGTGTAGGTAAACCGAGTTACCATTTTTATACAGAATGACCTTTCTAAAATAGTCCCAGTTACATAGTTTGCTCTTAGTGTTGTTTCATTCAATTAGCCATGGTAATTCAGAATAAACATTGCTTGTTGATTGTGCGCTTTTTGTGGGAGAGAAAAGTTCTTATTTGTTGCACAGAGTTACCTTTACAATACACTACATCTAAAGTTACCATGTGAAGTTATCTGCAGTCTCGTTGAGCGTGCTTTCTGTGTTTTGTGTCACTCAGTTGTCATATTTATATTAAAATTACTATATATACATATATATATATATATAATCTCAGCTGTTATTAAAATCAAAAACTAATTTTACTCGTTACATTTGCTCATTTATGTTGAAGAAACATGGTTACAATGTATTATATAAGATTACCTTGCATATAGATCAAGCTACCTACAGTCTGGTTGAGAGTACTTTCTATGTGTTGTTCTAGCATGTTCGCAGTGGCAATTCAAAATTACAGTTAGTGGTTGAGTGTGCTTTTTTGCAAATATATACTTTTTATCACTTATTACTTGGAATTACATTTACAGAGAGGTTGAGGTATAATTATCTACAATCTGATTGAGGGCACTTTATATCTGTTGTTCTAGTAAGTTACCATTGGCGACTTTTTTCTTGAGTGCCTTTGTGTTGTTCCACTTGTTACCATTGGTCATACAGAAATACATTTACAAAAAATTATTTTAACTAACCACAATCTAGTTGGGAGGTTTTTCTGTGGGTGAGTATAATTATCAGAGGTATTATAGAAAAAAGGCTTCACATGAAATTATCAGACGTCAGGCTTGGGGTCCTTTCACAAATGTAATAAACCAATATAATGCTGACGATGGATGTTAAACCCAGATCAACTCAACTCAACTTAACTCAGACCCATGCTTTCTAAAGTTTTGAAATGTGTTTTGCTCAGATCCAAAATGGACAGTTGTCGATATCCCCTGTCTTGGGCTCCTTTTGTGGTACAGACCTTCCCCCTGTGGTGCGGTCGTCAGGTAACACGATGCGTGTGATGTTTCGGACAGACCACTCCGGAACGCACAGAGGATTTAGGGCGGAGTACAGTTCTAATGAGGATGCTGGTAAGTGCTGCTTTGATCTTTTGGCATCGCCTCACTTGAGACCTGGGAGCGCAATGGCCAGGACTCGAACCACGGAGCTTTTGCGTTAAAAGCCAATGTTGTACCCAAGGGCCACCGAGCCTCCCAAAAAAAACACCAGGGATAAAATGCACAAACAAGACGTAGCTTAAGGCTAGTCGTAATAATATAAGAATACTATGGCTTACTATGAGAGGTAAGCTACGTCATGTTTGTGAATTCTACCCTTCGTGTTTTGTGGATCGCGCGGTGGCCTTAGGGTAGAACATCGGCTTCCAACGCAGGAGGTCCTTGGATCGAGCCCTGGTTGTTGCGCTCCCTACTGGTTGGGACTTTAATGTGAGCGACTGAGACAAAAGTCATGGTATCCCCGCCTTGTCTCGTGTGTATAGCGCTGACGTTGGGCGTTAAACCATCTCAAATCCCACACCTTTGATAGATCATGTCAGATTGAAAACCTATAACCTAGGCGATCTATCTACAAACATAACCTGCTCCTCTAAAAAGCAGACTCTATATACTAAAAAGTTGTATTCTTCACGGCTTGTTTATCCCACACTGCTGATAAGCACTTACCAATCCAGCTACTTACAACACAGTCATGTCAGGATTCGAATCCAAGACTACTAATAATACGCTGCACACTCTATCAAACAGGATTCTTATTCTATGTTATGTAGACTACACATGGCTTCTCACACAGCGTTCTGATAATTTGAAGTCGGAAGCAATAAACCGACTATTAAGCAACAACAAATTCAAGATTGGAACCCATCACCTATACACGCTCTACCTAATGATCTACTTTCCAAGCACACACCCATCTAACCAATAAACGACAGGTTTTAATGACCCAAAGCTTTAAAAATTTCTTTCTACGTTTTTCTACTAGACTGTAGAATGCTAATAAAAGGAGGAATACGCACAATTATTACTAGTTCCTTAGCACCTGAGTAGGTATAATCGCTCATTATATTTTATTATCATTATTATCATCATAATCATCACAATTTTTTATGTCACATATGTACAACTGGTGTATTTATGTATGTATGACCAAGAAAAATTCCCTATGGGATAATAAAGGATTATCTTATCTTATCTTATCTTAAGTGGTGTGCTCTTCATTCTAATTCGGATACATTTCTGTACTAGACTGTGGAGGGACCCTTACCACCAGCGGCACCATCTCGTCTCCGGGGGTGGACAGTTATAACCACAGCACTCAGTGCTTATGGCAGATCGAGAACCGGGGTCTCAACGGATCCATCAAGTTTGTCTTCCAACACCTGGACCTGGAGTACCACATGGGCTGCGCTTTTGATTTCGTGCAAATCAGAGAAGGTAGGGTATACTTTATAATTGTCATAATACTCCTTGATATGAAATACTAGATTTTAGAAAGTGAGGTATACTTTATAAAACATGAGTCATAACACTCTTTATTATGGATTACCAGTTATACAAGGCAGGATATACTTTATAGAACATGAGTCTTACCACTCCTTGATGATACAGTGAGGAAGAAACAGAAAGTAATGGAGAGAGAGAGAGAGAGAGAGAGAGAGAGAGAGAGAGAGAGAGAGAGAGGGGGAGAAAGAAAGATGGAGTAAGAGTTTATTGTTAGCATTATGTTATAAAGCCTTGCTACTCCTGACATAGAGCTTTTAAGTCACTATACAATGTATTATCAAAATAAAAATAGTATCCCACACATCTCTTTCACCCCCTCCCTCCACCCCCCACCCCAATCTCGCATCCCCGTATTCCTCTCCCCCATGCACCATCTTCATACATCCCACTTTGGCCCCTGTCCTTTCCCCTATCTATAAGCATCCCCCCTCCGCACATTCGCTCACAAAGGCTGCGCATCGCGCAGGACGCTATAGTATTACCTCACAAACCCGACCACTGAAACTCTCCCCTCCCCCCTCCCCTCTCTTTCTCACCCCTTGTTACTTCATGTACTATGTAGTCATACGCTATGTAGTATAAAATAGACTGTTTTCTCCACTTTTGTTTTTATTATTGACGAAGCCAAAAGGCGAAACGTATAAATGTATTTTTTCTATAATTTCTAGTTGTGTTTGATTTATTGTGTCCCTCAGTTGCTAAGTTGTGCGTATTCTTCTCTTTATTATTAGTTTAAAGAAGGTAAGGTTTAATTTATAAAACATGACACAGTCATGATACTCCTTAGGTATACTTTATTAAACATAGTCATTATACTCCTTGATATGGGTTACACGTTATAGAAGGTAGGGTATATTTAATAAAAACACGAGACAGTCATGATACTCCTAAGGTATACTTTATTAAACATAGTCATTATACTCTTGATATGGGTTATAAGTTATAGAAAGTAGGGCACACTTTTTTTTTAAAAAACGTTATATTAACTCACCTTGGATTGACTACTGACCATATGGGCTGAATAGTTCTTAATGATAATAATAATTATTTTCAACAATCATGCTTATGTTAGAATATATACTCCTTAACTGCGCTTTAGAATGCATTGAAAATTACTACTTGTTGGGATTTTTTCATTGAAAGGAACGTCTTGACCACTCCGGAACGCACAGAGGATTTAAGGCGGAGTACAGTTCTAATGAGGATGCTGGTGAGTGCTGCTTTGAGTTTTTGGCATCGCCTCACTTGAGACCTGGGAGCGCAATGGCCAGGACTCGAACCACGGAGCTTTTGCGTTAAAAGCCAATGTTGTACCCAAGGGCCACCGAGCCTCCCCCCAAAAAACACCAGGGGTAAAATGCACAAACAAGACGTAGCTTAAGGCTGGTCGTAATAATATAAGAATAATATGGCTTACTATGAGAGGTAAGCTACGTCTGGGCATTCTACCCCTTGTGTTTTGTGGAGCGCGCGGTGGCCTTAGGGTAGAACATCGGTTTCCAACGCAGGAGGTCCGTGGATCGAACCTGGTGATTGCGCCCCCTACTGGTTGGGACGGTGTCACTTTAATGTGAGTGACTGAGACATAAGTCATGGTATCCCCGCCTTGTCTCGTGTGTGACAGCGCAATAAATTGTCCGACGTTAGTCTTGGTGTCCCAGACCGTTGATATATCATGTCAGATTAAAAACCTATAACCTAGGCGATCTATCTACAAACATAACCTGCTCCTCTAAAAAGCAGACTCTATATACTAAAAAGTTGTATTCTTCACGGCTTGTTTATCCCACACTGCTGATAAGCACTTACCAATCCAGCTACTTACAACACAGTCATGTCAGGATTCGAATCCAAGACTACTAATAATACGCTGCACACTCTATCAAACAGGATTCTTATTCTATGTTATGTAGACTACACATGGCTTCTCACACAGCGTTCTGATAAATTGAAGTCGGAAGCAATAAACCAACTATTAAGCAACAACAAATTCAAAATTGGAACCCATCACCTCTACACGCTTTACCTAATGATCTACCTTCCAAGCCACACCCATCTAACCAATAAACGATAGGTGTTAATGACCCAAACCTTTAAAAATTTCATTCTACGATTTTCTACTAGACTGTAGAATACTAATAAAAGGGGGAATACGCACAATTATTACTAGTTCCGTAGCAGCTGAGTAGGTGTAATCCTAAGTGGTGTGCTCTTCATTCTAATTCGGATACATTTCTGTACTAGACTGTGGAGGGACCCTTACCACCAGCGGCACCATCTCGTCTCCGGGGGTGGACAGTTATAACCACAGCACTCAGTGCTTATGGCAGATCGAGAACCGGGGTCTCAACGGATCCATCAAGTTTGCCTTCCAACGCCTGGACGTGGAGTACCACATGGGCTGCGCTTATGATTTCGTGCAAATCAGAGAAGGTAGGGTATACTTTATAATTGTCATAATACTCCTTGATATGAATTACTAGATTTTAGATGGTGAGGTATACGTTATAAAACATGAGTCATAATACTCTTTATTATGGATTACCAGCTATACAAGGCAGGATATACTTTATAGAACATGAATCTTACCACTCCTTGATATGAGTTACAAGTCATAGAAGGTAGGGTATATTTAATAAAACATGAGACAGTCATGATACTCCTTAGGTATAGTTTATTAAACACAGTCATTATAGTCTTGATATGGGTCACAAGTTATAGAAAGTAGGACATACTTTATATAAAAACAACGTTATATTTACTCACCTTGGATTGTCTACTGACCATATGTGCTGAATAGTTCTTAATAATAATAATATTTTCAACAATCATGCCTATGTTAGAAGATATGACTCCTATGGCTAAATATTGTGATTAGACTCCTCAACTGCGTTTTAGTGGGCATTGAAAATTACTACTTGTTGGGATTTTTTCATTGAAAGGAACGTCTTTTTAATTCAATAAAAACTGACACACTTTATCAATTTATAACGACTAACGCAATTAATCAACAGAATGGTCTAATTTGTAAGAACCAACAAAAAAGTGTAGTAAATATGTATAACCCTCATTTTTCTATCCATTTAAATAAAAAACTGAAATTTCTGGACATAGCTTACCAATAATGTTAACGCTCTGTAAATGTTACTTCTGTTGAATCCGAACTCTAACCCTCTAGGTGTAGGATACACCGCTCCACTTATTGGCCAGTTATGTGGCAACGGTTCGACTAACCACGGACATTTTCGAAGCTTGTGGTCGGGTCTCCCGACATTCGTCATACCGACCGCCAACGCCTGGATTGCTTTCATCAGCGACATCTCGTTCAGTGGTAGAGGTTTCCAACTGAGGTACACGTTTGAACGTGAGTGAAAAAACAACAACAACATCCCTACAAGAAGGGTGTAGAGTGATTAAAGTTTTACTTTTGTTATAAGTGGTGATGATGATGTTTAATATTTGATCGTGATGGTGATAATGATAATGAAAGAATGATGATGAATGATGATGATGAGATGAATGATGATGATGATGATGATGATGATGATGATGATGATGATGATGATGATGATGATGATGATGATGATGATGATGATGATGATGATGATGATGATGATGATGATGATGATGATGATGATGATGATGATGATGATGATGATGATGATGATGATGATGATGATGATGATGATGATGATCTTGATGCTGATGATAACAGCGATGAAGAGGATGATGATGCATTATAATAATGACGGTGAAACAATGCTAATAGTGATGTAGTTAACAATCGCACAGCGTATACATTTACAAACTATTCTCTCACTCCATGTTGTCTGTTGGCAGCTTGCGGAGGCGTGCTCACAGAAATGTCTGGTGTGATAACCAGTCCAAACCACCCGAGTTATTACGACATTCACTATGACTGTGCCTGGCAGATTCAGGCTCCTGAGGGGATGGTCATTAAGGTGAGGCACTATCGTAACCCCTATGCCATATTCAGAATCAAAACATAATGACGAACTGGCTCGAGTGGTAGAGCGTTTGTCTTCAGTCTGGGAGGTCCGCAGCTTAAATCCCACGATCGATAAAAAATGTATTGGTTGTGTAGGTGTCAGTGATCGGTTTAGACGGGAGTCTAGGTCTTCCCACTCTGCCCCGTATTAGCAGGACATGAAATTGTCATACGTCAGACACGGGGTTCGTCCACATTGTAACTTATATAGTGCTGACCTTGGACGTTAAACAAATAACCCAAGCTCATATATATAATACATATTTTAACAGTTACAGATCATTAATTAAAACGCTTAAAACGTTATACATGGATGCTTTCTTTCAAAAGGTCAATCACTAACTTAGACTCGCATGTCAGCTTACAAACAATTGAACTCTTAAAAGTTACATCTAATAAACTAAGTCATTAAAGTCGCCGTATAGGATCCCCCAGAGGAACCTAGTAGACGTTACACCCGGAGAGAGGGAAAAATTATCCCCCCCCCCTCCTCTATAGAAAATTGCCTAAATCATTACTAGGTATGAATGTTTCTTTTATATAATCCGCCAAAACCTGAAATCCCCATACCAGTTTACAAATAATACCTATCTAAAAATTACAGATCATGAATTAAAATACAATATTCTATAAATGAGAGTATTTTTTAAAAAGTCAGTCACTAACGTAAACTGCCTTACCAATTTTAAAGCAATACATTCATTACAATTTACATCTCATGAACCAATACATTAAAAATTCTATACATAAATTCCCTTTAATCCCCATGCCATATTTACAAACAAATCATAATTATGTTAAAATTACATCGACCAACCTTTTTATGTACAATTTTTATGCTTTTACTATTCAGAGAGATAAAGGAACCACCATTGCTACTAGTATAATGCATTAAATGGCTGACGACATTATGTGCACAACATAGCCTTTACCGTAATGACGTGTCGTAAAAACAAATTCACTCACTCACGCTGGAAGTAAAAAAAAAAGAAAAAAAAAACACCTTGTTTTCTTTGACGTACACTTTCAGTTGAACGCCACTGACTTGTCATTTCCAAGGAGTCATGACTGCAGCTGGAACTTCCTAGCCATCCAAAACGGCGGCCTGTACGACTCACCTTTTATCGGGAAATACTGCTACAACAACACCATCCCTGCCATTACTTCTAACACTAATCTTCTTCGGATTGTGTTGAGCACGATTTTCTCGGTACAGGTCTTCCGCCTAGAGTACACAATCATCCATAAAGGTACAGTATCAGTAATAACCAGTTATCAAAGGAACAGCCTCGTAGTCATAGAATGAACTAGCATAAGATATAATTATCATGTCTTGCCTTCATCCTGAGCTTTTGTCTTCTGTCAACGCCGCCTGTCGCCGTATAGGATCCACCAGGGAACCTAGGAGATGTTAAACCCGGGAAAAGGAGAGATCTCTCTCCTCCCTCTACAGAGAATTATCAGTTATCTGCTAGAAATGAGGAATGATGATGAAGATTTCGTGTAAGGTTTTTTTTATATTGCTAAAACATAGTTCGGAAGTGTGCTCCCAGCAGATAACAGTAATAATCAATAATTTACTAGAAATGAGGAATAATGAGAAAGATTTTATGTAAGGTTTTTCCACTTTAGATGTTTGTGACAAGCTTGTGTTTGTTTGTTTGTTTAAAGAAAGCTATAGAGAGAGGAACGGGGCATGAGAGAGATAGAGATGGATAGAGAGAAGACGAGAAGACTGGAGATAGATCTAGATCTAGTCTATGCGTTATTAGTTTGTTCTCTGATCTTGTCTGCCCCGGTTGTGAAAATCATTCTAGATTAAATCTATGCATTGTTAGTTTGTTTTCCTACCTTGTCTGCCCTGGTTGTGAAGAAAATTCGAGAAATCTGTCAATCTGGTAAACAACTTGTTGTTCAGTGTCGGTTTGTTTACAATCTAATGCTTCTAGTCAACTGGAGTAATGTACCTTGTAGTCTCGTCTGTTTTACTAAATTCTAGAAATATCGTGAACAACTCGAATCTTCTGGGTTACAAATCGGTATAAAAGGCTTGTACGGGTGAGCTGTTGAGAGTTACCAGTGAGTAGTAGTCAGTCAGTCAGAGAGTCTGAGCGCGTTTGTCACTATTATTAGAAGCACTCGTGTTGCCATCACGGATTGCTATTGCAGTTGCGGAATATATCACAGATTGTTATTGCAGCTGTGGATTTGATTACTGTCTAGATTTCATTATAACATTTTAAATACCCTAGACGTGTTTATAGTTAATAAAGTCATTCTTCCATATTTCTACAAGAAGGGGTTAACTTTATTATTTGTGTTGAGCCAGTGGATGTTGGATCACTGTCTGAAGCCCCGCTACAATATATAATTTTATAACCGATAGCTGGGCTCTACAACAGAGATAGTGCAGCACCCCAACAATCCACGTTACAATGTTCAACAAGTAGAAAACACTTTAAAGATTTGGGTACTTGCAGTAAAGTGGTTTCTTCTCTGAACATTCTGTTTTAACCATCCTTCCCGCTATACTTCAGTGTCATATTGTTTTTTTTTTAACTTAAAATGGTGGGTTTAAAAGTAAATAGATTTATAAAAGAATGGTTTTAAATTGATTCGGCATAGAATTTTGATCTTACAAAGCAACGAATATGAAAATCAATCGAAAATAGATTCTCTCCCTTCTCTCTCTGTCTCTCTCTCTCTGTCTCTCTCTGTCTTTTTCTCTCTCCATACCCTTCCCTCTCTCCTTTTTATTCTCTCTTCTTACCTCCAATCTCGCGTAAACTCTCTCCTACCCTCTCTATATCTCTTTATAATTTCGCCCCCACCCTTTTTTATTCCTTATTTTACTCTCCTCCCCTACTTCCATTTACTCATCTTCAACGACACCCACACGGTGCCTCTCTTTTCCTCTTTCCTCCCTATTTTCTCTCACTCCATCTTCCTATATCACTATTTCCCTCTTCCCCCCACTTCCTACATCTACAACCATCTCTCACACCACCCCCTCCATTTCCTCCATCTCCCACTATTCTCCACCTCCCTTCCATTTTACCCCCATTCCACCTCTTAACTCCCCTCCCCTTCAACACTTCATCCCTCCATCCCTCCCTTCCCACCCCAGGCTGTAGCAGTCACCTGACCGGCTTCAACGGAACCCTGGCAAGCCCCAACCATCCATCCAGCTACCCTGACAACACCCAGTGCCAGTGGGATATCGTGGTAGAGCCGGGCTACAGGGTTGTTCTCACATTTATCCCGCCGTTTGATGTGAGCTGTCCCGACTTCGTCAAGGTAAATTTTCCCTAAATAATCGAATCATACAATAAGATAACAAAAGGAGCCATAAGGAAGTTATAATTTTGAAAGTTCTTTTGTGAGGAATTTATTTTTGCCTTCCTCTCTCACTCTCTCCTCTCTCTATCTATATATCTATCTATCTATCTATCTCTCTCTCTCTCTCTCTCTCTATCTATCTATCTATCTATCTATCTATCTATCTATCTATCTATCTATCTATCTATCTATCTATCTATCTATCTATCTATCTATCTATCTATCTATCTATCTATCTATCTATCTATCTATCTATCTATCTATCTATCTATCTATCTATCTATCTATATTATCTATCTATCTATCTGTCCGTGCATTTGTAACACTGCTCACTTACCACTATCCAACCATCCAACTCCGCTCTATAAAATCACTAACATTCTATCCATTACTTGATCTAATCCGCCTTTTAGACGCTATCAAGTAAGGTATATCCACGCCAAACTTCTATCATAATACCAATACAGAAATGCATTCACATAAAATCGATAATTTCATTCTAAACCGTTTCTTACTTATACTCATTTTAATAGGTACAGTATACACACGCTATGTTTTATCATAATGTCAATATAGAATTAACTCACGTAAGATCTACCAGCCGTCAGTATTCGCCATATCTTATCTTAGTTTATCTTACCTTAACTTACTTTACTTTAGCTTACCTCACCTCGCCTCACCTCACCTCACCTCACTTTATCGTATCTTACCTAACTTTATCTTACCTTATCTAACTTATCTTATCTTACCTTATTTCATCCTATCTTTTCCTTTGTCATCACCAGGTCTACGATATCTTCGATAACGGTATACGCACTGAGGTGGGCTCTTTCTACTACAACAACTTTTCAACCTAATTCGATCGTACTTTATCTTATCTTACCTTATATCATATTATACCATTTCATATCATCTTTTCCTTTGTCATCACCAGGTTTACGATATTTCTGATAACGGCACACGCAGTGAATTGGGCTCCTTCTGCCACAACAACGTTCCCGCAGTCCAGAAAGCCAGTTTCAACAAAATGCAGGTGGTCTTCCAGTCAGACGCCCAAACCAACGGCCTCGGGTTTAGTGCTCGATTTTCGTCTGGTGAGGAACCCGAAGTTTTTTTTTTTTTTACTGAAAGTTGCAATAGTGCTAAAAGGGTCGAACTGGTTCAAGTGGTAGAGCGTTAGTGTTCCAATCAGATGGTCTGGAGTCAACCGGTTTGATTTGGCTCAAGTGGTAGTGTGGTAGTATTCCAATCTGGCGTCTGGAGTCAAGTTGTCTAAACTGACAGAAGTGGTAGAGCTTTGGTCTCCCAATCCGCAAGTGCAGCATCAACGGGTTCGATTTGGCTCAAGTGGTGTGCCCAATCGGAAAGTCTACGATTCGAATCCCACGATCGATCAAAAATTTGTTTAGGCAGATATCATCCTCTACTGGTTGGGTCGGTTTCAGTTCAATGCGACCGGATGAGACAGGAGTCCAGGCCCACCGCACTGTATCCTGTAAAATTGTTAAATGTTAGTCTTGGGGTCCGTACAAAATAGCCTAATATGTGCTGCCAACCATGGCATTGTCATAAAGATGCATTAGTTTTTCCTGTGAGATCATGCTCTTTAAAAAGACCAATATAATAATTTAAACAATGAAAAGAGGCAATGCAGAAAAATACCCTGGTGGTATCTACCCCTCCCCCCCCCCAAACCTCACATCTTCCTTAAAAGTGATGATGACACATGGCTGTCCACAGTTTAGCCTATATAGCACTGATCTTGGACATAAGCTGCAACCAATCAATTACATTAGACGTAAAGTAACCAACACAACGCAAGTGCTGAAAAACTGACGTAAATTAAACAATTACTTTAGACTAGGCAACCAACTCAAATCATCTGCCGAAGACAGAGGTAAACCAAATAATTACGTTAGACTTTATGTAACCAACTCAACTCAAGCACTAAAGAGAGACGTAAACCAAACAAATACGTTAGACATCAGGCAACCAAACCAACTCAACTGCCTTAGACAGACAGAGGTAAACCATAAAAATTCGTTAGAAGTAAGGCAACCAACTCAATTGAACTGGTGAAGACAGGCGTAAATCAAACAACTACGGAGGACGTAAATTGGCCAATTCAACGAAACTAGTGAACACTTTTAAGGACAGACGTAAACCAAACAATTACCTTAGACTTTAGGCAAACAACTCAATGTAACTGTTAAGGACAGACGTAAACCAAACAAATATTTCCGACCTAAATTAAGCAAGTTAGCTCAATTGATGAAGACATGCGTAAGCCGAACAGTTAAATTAGAAGTTAAGCAATCAACTCAAATCAATCACCCAAGACAGACGTAAAACAAACAAATACATTAGCCGTAAAGCAACCAACTCAATCCAACTGCTGAAAACAGACGTAAAATAAACAATTACCCTAGTCTTTAGGTAACCAACTCAAATCAGCCGCCTATGACAGACGTACACAAACAGTTACGTAGAAGTTAGGCTGCCAACTTAAAATTAACCACTAAAGAGAGACATAACTTAAACAAATACGTTAGACGTAAATTCACCAATTCAACGCAACTAATATAAACTGACGTAAATTAAACAATTACTCTAGACTTTAGGCAACCAACTCAACTGCTTAAGAGAGACGTAAACGAAACAATTATGTCAGGCGCTAAGTACAAATTTAACCCTCTACGTGCTGATGAAACGCCACGCTTCCGATTGCAAAAGATTGAAAAAGAAAAGCCATGAGACAAATCAAAGAAGACAAAATGATATGAAGGGTTTGACAGCAAAATGAGTTATATCCATTTTTGACAAATAGATAAAAATTAGATTTTTTATTAAGAGTTCATTCTTAAATTTGTTTGTTTTAGTGATATATTCTTACTTTTGTACATTGTGTTAGTATAATTTTTAAAAATATGCTTTTTTATTTTTTTAAGGTATTTGCAAGTTAAGTACGATTTTTTTACAAAATGAGTTAAATCCGTTCCTATTTTTTGACAAAACAAGACAAATCCACAGAATGTCAAAAAGAAATAGAAAAAAAAACAAAAAAACATTGAAACACCAAATTTAGTTTGAAAAGAAGACTGATTTTTATATACAAACATCAATAAAATTGTTATTCATCATCACTGTCAGCATTGGTGGTGGTGGTCGAGGTCAGAACACTGTCGTAAAATTGTCTCGTCGGGGTGTCAGCTTCCAGAGCATCCAAAAGTTTTTTAACATCATTTTTCTTGGCATCAGAGACAGTTGTCTCATGAGGTAAAGGGCATGGTTTCATGTTGCTCCACTTTTTCCCTCGCTTTAATACTGTATGAAGGCATGGCTGACCGGTGTAGGTGGACTTAAAAGACACTTTGTCACAGCCAGGGTTGATTTGCAGAATCTTGGCTTCTGTGATTTTGAATTCTTTGCCTGTCTGCTTTGCAACGGAGGCAACTGCTGATTTGTAGTCTGTGGCCTCCCAGTCTTTGCCATACACCAGCAATTCACCATGCTGGGCAAGAACACTATAGTAGTCTTGTGGAAGCATCACCGTTGCCTTTTGCTTCAGTTGTTGGTCAATCCTTCCAAAGACACGATCAGCGGGCAAAAAGGAATGTCCACGAACAGGAAAGTGGTGCGATATCGGAACATTGATCTTTTTACTCAGAGCAAACAGCATGCCAAGCATTGTTGAGTTTCTGTTTTGCCCAGGGCAGGCATCGCTGAACAAGCGCAAAGAAGGAAAAGTCAGCAGGGGTTCAACCATTTTAGTGGTCAAAAAATGGTGCAAAGCAGAGGCGACCATATTACTGTCTTTTCTGTTGTCCCATTCACACCACACATACAAGCTCACATCGTCTTTCCCTTGGCTGCTTGCTTTACCATGATGCCTGACAATCCCCATTACATACATGTACAGTTGGCGGCTGTAGTATGTCTGCCCGATGGGAGACTTTGGTAGGACCAAATTTTCCATTATGTCAAAGCAAACTGTCACCGAGGCGTTGTTGACGTCATTCAAAAGGTCATAGAATGCCCTTGCTCTTCTGCGATGAACAAAAAACTCTGCCGCAGCTATGGCTTTTTCTGCCTGTGGTACATTCAGATTTCTGAACCTGTTCTTCAGGGACACACAGGTTGAGCAAACGTCTGTTGCCGGATGACCAAATCCCAGGTTGAAGTCATATTTAAACACACTGTAGTAGAGTGCATAGCTGGTTTGCAAACTTCTCTGTTCTTGAAACAGCCTATGCATCTGAGCGACAGAGAGGTCTGATGGCAGATACTTTCTCCCTGCTTGATCTTTACGCCCGTAATGGCTAGCCCGGCACATGAACTGGGACACATGCTCTTTGATGGCATTCCTCATCTCTTCCTTCTTATTTGCCTGTCTGTTGCCTCCGCGCCTCTCTGGTCGAGGTTCCCCATGCTCGACATAATAGGATGATATCCGAGTCAGGCGATCTTTAGAAACACCTTTGGGATGTGGAGAAGGGGTTTGGAATAATAGAGAACAAAAAAGTTTAATTTTGGTCTAATTTATTAAAAATGAGGTACCGGTATCCAGCTCTCAGGAGACAAAACTAAAAGCAATATTGAGAGTAAAACACTTAAACAGCTGTGGCAACCGATAAAAATGTATCTTTTTTCTAAGGTTAGTAAAGCTTTAAAATTAAAAATATTCACACATATTGTTTTGCAATAAAATTTTAAATGTGTCTGACATTGCATTAAATAATGCATGATTATAATATAAAAGGATGTATCGGATGAATTGACTACGATAAAAATTAATAGCACAGTAAGTGAAAAAAACTTCTATTGTGGTCATAAAACTTATAATTTATACAATATTTTTCATTGAAATCGTTTTAGGAAGAGAAGATCAGTTTTGTCACTTTAAGTTTGCTGAATTGCTATTCAAAACAGCCTAAAAATGGAAAAAAATGTTTGTATTTATTTTATACTCTGTGAAAAATTAAGCTTACCAAAAATGCCCATAAATGTCTGCTTGCAAACAACAAGAGATCCAGCCGAGTCCTTCTTTTTGATACAATAGGCAACTGAATGAGATCGCTGTTTCTGTCTGTCTTCCTCTACTTTCACCCTCTTTCTTTTCACATCATTGATTGTCATCAGTCGAAGAAGTGTGGCATCTTGTTCAATTTTACTGGATGAAGAGTAGAACTTTTCAAAGTTGAACTGCATGTCGTCTGTGGAAAATTGGCATAATTTTGTTGAAATGACTTGTCTCTGAATCTTGATATTTATCAATTTTAATGGATACTGACTACAGAAAAGATGAAGACTTTTCATATTTTCAATTTTTAATCGAAAAGTAAAATAGCCTAAAAATTTATTTCCAGTTTGTTCTTTATCTTTACTTTAGATCTATTTTTTTTCTTTTCAAGGCATATGTCTATGAATAGATCTAGATCTAGTTAGAAAATTATTCCCAGCCTGTTTAAATAATTATTTTTTTCCGAGAGAGCTTTCTCACAGTGATTTGGAGCATTTAAAGGAGAGAATAGCTTGACGAAAATACAGGCTGGGAATAATATGAATAAGATCTAGATCTAGTAATTTTGATGCCCAACCGTGAATAGCCTAATTAGTCTGTTTAAAAAATCTTTAAAAAACCTTGCTGTGTAATAAAACGTTGTTTACATCACCAAGAACTGGACATCTCATGTCTAGTTCTAGAACTTACCTTTGGTAACAAGAGCAGCTTGGCAGAACGACTTTTCATCATGTTGACATTTTGTAGAAGGCATTTTACCGATTCCTGAATGCCTGCCTGCTTTGACTTTGTCTTTTGCTGGAGTAGTGGCTTTCCTTTTCAGCTTTTTGCCTTTAGATGGGCTAGCAAACTCAAAAAAATCATCAAAAGCTGGGGGCATCGAAGTTTCTAGGGGCGTCGCCATTTTGTCTATTTTTGTTTTGATTCAAGATGGCTTCCGGGAGTACGGCTCGTGATTGGTGGTTGAACACACGTGACATGTCAAGGGGATTCCCCTTTGGATATGTCGAGTTTTGTAAACAAACTGCTATGGATGTAACGCGTTTTGTAAAAACAGCGAACTTTCTATCACAGTATAACAAGGGAGATGACGCGTTTTGTGGAAAAAAAAATTACGCGCGTAAAACAAGGTGCATTGAAAAGTATAATCAGTATATAACCTTGCAAACTTCAAAAATGGCGCTTAACGCGTTTTGTCGTCAAACCCTTCATATATATGTACCTTTAATTTTGTATAATTTGGAAGCCCATTCATAAATATTTAATTTAAAAAAAAAAAGATATCCATGATTTAAAAATACAAATGTTAGCCACATTGACATACCCTTCAAGAGGTTTAGTAGATGGGGCCTATGGTTTTTCTCAATTCCGTATGCTTTGCTCCATAAATTCCTCCAGCATGCCTGCAGAATGTGAAATGTGAAGAGGAGCTGATATGAAGAAGGGTAAATGTTGGTGTGAACCTTTTTTCAGCCTCTGCATGATCAGTCATGAACATAATGGGACCTGCTACCGCTTTACCAAAAAAATGCACCATCACAAAGAAGGTCTCTCAGTAAAATCAAGCCATTTTGGATAGCATTGGTCGAATCACTGGTAGAAATAAAAATGCCAAGAGGCAGCCCACCGCAGGGGAGTGTGAGCAGCATGAACACCCTAAAATGAGACCTGAAACAAACAAAATTTGCAGTGTCGATTTCCACGATATTCCTCTCGCCGTCAAACTGCTGTACTGTGTCTTGACTGTAAAGAACCTTTACTTAGTATTTCTCAATTCCGTATGCTTTGCTCCATAAATTCCTCCAGCATGCCTGCAGAATGTGGAATGTGAAGAGGAGCTGATTTGAAGAAGGGTAAATGTTGGTGAGAACCTTTTTTCAGCCTCTGCATGACAGTCATGAACATAAGGGAACCTGCTACCCTTTACCAAAAAATGCACCTTCATTTATTTTGTTTTTTTCTCTCAGTAAAATCAAGCCATTTTGGATTGCTTTGGTCGAATCACTGGTTGTAATAAAAATGCCAAGAGGCAGCCCACCTGCAGGGGATTGTGTGTTTGCAGCATGAACACTCTAAAATGAGACCTGAAACAAACAAAATTTGCTTTTTCTATTTCCCTGATATTCCTCTCACTGTCAAACTGCTGTACTGTGTCGTGACTGTTGATAACCTCTTCGCAGATTTCTCTGCAAATTTTGTAGTAGTCGACGGCAGTTTTGGTTGAGGTCTCTGTCTTGTCTTCTGTCAGAAAAGTAGTCTATGCTGCTGCCGCCTCTATGGGTAGTTTCAAAATGAAACATGTAACAAACTTTATGCTTACGGAAAATGTCAGGTTGGTGTGCTCGCACCAGCTTCAGTAATGAAGCTCCTTCCAGGGAGGGGGCGACAGCTGTTTTTTGTTTGTTTATATTATTTTTATGTAACTAAATCAGGGACGCATAGGCCGGTCCTTGTCTTTAAAGTTCTGAGTATATCCTAGTTTAAGACTCACAGCAATAATATTGCCATAAAGGGCAGACGTGGGCAGCAAGTCCCACTCCTGACCGAACTTGATCGCTTTTCCGTCCTAGCAAAACACTGTTCCAGCAGTCATGAATTCAAATAAGTAATTTGCTGCCTTTTTGACACGTTTTTTATCGTATTCGGTCATTCGCAACATAGACTTGTGGTAAACCGACGGCGGACGAATTTGATCGCCTTGCGGTCAAGTGGTTAAAGTTATGTATCTCATCACAAACTTCATCATTAACTGCGTTGAGATCAATGAACTGTTTCTCACCATTCTTTTTTTACTGCTCTTCAAATTTCCAAACATAGTTCAGAATCAAGTAATTAAAGGCTTAATGTAATGAAAGAAAAATTACACATATATATATATCTACCTTTAAATAATTTGGAAGCCATTCTCTAAATATTTGATTTAGAGATACCCCGGTATCCATGATTTTAAAATACAACTGTTAGCCACATTGACATACCTTTCAAGAGGTTTAGTAGATGGGGCCTATGGTTTTTCTCAATTCCGTATGCTTTGCTCCATAAATTCCTCCAGCATGCCTGCAGAATGTGGAATGTGAAGAGGAGCTGATTTGAAGAAGGGTAAATGTTGGTGAGAGCCTTTTTTCAGCCTCTGCATGATCAGTCATGAACATAAGGGAACCTGCTACCCCTTTACCAAAAAATGCGCCATCACCAAGGAGGTCTCTTAGTAAAATCAAGCCATTTTGGATCGCATTGGTCGAATCACTGGTAGAAATAAAAATGCCTAGAGTCAGCCCACCCGCAGTAGTTTCAAATTGAAACACATAACAAGCTTTATGCTTATGCAAAATGTCAGGTCGGTGTGCTCACACCAGCTTCAGTACTGAAGCTGCTTCCAGGGAAGTTGATGATCACATGATCAGATAAAAAATTGAATTTTGAAAGACCAGGCTGATATATATTGGATACAATTTTTTAAAGATTTTCCCGAGATACGCGACAAATCCTATACAATGACTATCATGGCCACTTGGCACAACAAAGGATGGACATACGAAAAAGAAAAACATTAATGCTGTTTATTAAGTGGATCTTTATGCCAAGAGCTGCTTCTTACACATGTAAAATAAATATAAAACTCAGATTTGCTGAAGAAGCAGTTCTCACACAGTGACCATGGTATTCTAATCAGACAATACATGTATTTCCAAAAATATGCCTATCCATCCCATAGCTGTCAACCATGAAAACTATTTCCCCTCTTTATGAAGTAGAGTATGAACCCGTTCCATAATTGGCGTTGTCACTGCTGCCAGGAAGACATCACTATCAAATTTTCCTTAGCTTGCAACAATAGCATGTCTTAAAGTTTTGGAAATGATACTGGACCTCTAAAGCAGACCTGCCTACTTGTACCGATTTGATCGGTACCGATTTTCGTCGTCAATCCCGATTTCCCGATTTCCACGGAAATGTACCGATTTTTCAAACTGTGTAGATATTCAGCATAGAAGCGCATCGCCGATTTTTTTTTCTTCAATATCTGCCTCTGTTCGCTGCTCATCAAGAAACCCAAGACTAGCCCGTTTCTGCGCCGGCAGAAAGCTCATGACCCCCATAAATTCCTCCAGCATGCCTGCAGAATGTGTAATGTGAAGAGGAGCTGATTTGAAGAAGGGTAAATGTTGGTGAGAGCCTTTTTTCAGCCTCTGCATGATCAGTCATGAACATAAGGGGACCTGCTACCCCTTTACCAAAAAATGCTCCATCACTAAGTAGGTCTCTCAGTAAAATCAAGCCATTTTGGATGGCGTTGGTCGAATCACTGGTAGAAATAAAAATGCCAAGAGGCAGCCCACCTGCAGGGGAGTGTGTGAGCAGCATGAACACCCTAAAATGAGACCTGAAACAAACAAAATTTGCAGTGTCGATTTCCCTGATATTCCTCTCACCGTCAAACTGCTGTACTGTGTCATGACTGTAAAGAACCTTTAGTATTTCTCAATTCCGTATGCTTTGCTACATAAATTCCTCCAGCATGCCTGCAGAATGTGGAATGTGAAGAGGAGCTGATTATGAAGAAGGGTAAATGTTGGTGAGAGCCTTTTTTCAGCCTCTGCATGATCAGTCATGAACATAAGGGACCTGCTACCCCTTTACCAAAAAAATGCGCCATCACCAAGGAGGTCTCTTAGTAAAATCAAGCCATTTTGGATCGCATTGGTCGAATCACTGGTAGAAATAAAAATGCCTAGAGGCAGCCCACCCGCAGTAGTTTCAAAATGAAACACGTAACAAGCTTTATGCTTACGCAAATTGTCAGGTTGGTGTGCTCACACCAGCTTCAGTACTGAAGTTGCTTCCAGGGAAGTTGATGATCACATGATCAGATAAAAAATTAAATTTTGAAAGACCAGGCTGATACACATTGGATAACATTTTTAAGATTTTCCCGAGATATCCGACAAATCCTATACAATGACTATCATGGCCACATGGCACAACAAAGTATGGACATACGAAAAAGAAAAACATTAATGCTGGTTATTCAGTGGATCTTTTTGCCAAGAGCTGCTTCTTACCCATGTAAAATAAATAGAAAACTCAGATTTGCTGAAGAAGCAGTTCTCACACAGTGACCATAGTATTCTATTTCTAATCAGACAAGACATGTATTTCCAAAAATATGCCTATCCATCCCACCGCTGTCAACCATGAAAACTATTTCCCCAGCTTGAGGTAGTAGAGTATGAACCCGTTCCATGATTGGCGTTGTCACTGCTGCCAGGAAGACATCACTATCAAAGTATGTTTTCATTTTGAAGGTCTTTTCCTTAGCTTGCAACAACAGCAGGTCTTAAAGTTTCGGAAATGATACTGGCATCCATGAAAACTATTTCCCCAGCTTGAGAAAGTAGAGTATGAACCCGTTCCATGATTGGCGTTGTCACTGCTGCCAGGAAGACATCACTATCAAAGTATGTTTTCATTTTGAAGGTCTTTTCCTTAGCTTGCAACAATAGCATGTCTTAAAGTTTCGGAAATGATACTGGACCTCTAAAGCATCCGAATGTTTTTTTCAAAATCTCTGTATAGCCTGGTGGGAAAACAGTACAAAACAAGCTGATTGTTGAGGTAAACACAAGTTTCTAACAAGAAACCAAGAATGGACCGAAGGGACAAAAATTAATGAAGATAAATTGAATATGTAACCAAAAATTGTAACAAAAATGTGCAATCGTAAATTAAAAAAACAAACCAAAACTACCCATTTCAGTACAGATTTTAATTGTACAGACAATTAATTGAATGTGGAAAAGAAACTTTCAAACGGTGTAAATTCATTCAGCAAATCCTCTCTTCGCGTTTCTTCTCAAGCCTCTGAATAAGCGGCCATGCCTTTCTAGGCTGGGTTGTGAAGTTAAGGGTCTCGCAGACCCTGCTCCACTCAGCTTTCCTCAAAGCTTCGCCAATTCGTTTTGCCCTTCTCACGTAGGCGTTGTAGCGTTTACGGTTTGTGGCCGTCGGGTTTCTGATGAAATCCTTGCGGGCCGCTTGCCGTTTTGCTACTGCCTCTTTTAATTCGCTCGACCATCCCGGGGTGAATTTCTTTCTCACCCCCCGTGGTATTATGTGTCGAGCCGAATCCTTAATCGCACGCGTTAGTCTTTCATGTACTTGGTCCACCGTCCCGACATCAATGTCGATTGACTCAACTTTGCCATCCAAGAGGTTGGCAAAGGCTTGCCAATTGTCTTTTCGCAAGTTCCACCGTGCCGGTTCTCTAGGGCGTGGCCCTCGCATCCTGTTCACCGTGATGAGCGATGGCAGGTGGTCTGAGCCGACGTCCTCGAGAACCTCTCGTTTCGTGTCATCCAGTAAGTCCGAGGACACTGTGCACGTATCCGGCCGGTACAGTCCGCCCTTAGAGTGTAGGAAGGTGGGTTCGGACTTGGCTGTTACCAGACAGGTCAAATTCGTTGCCGTTGTAACGTCCACTATCCAGTTACCAACCACGTCGTTGTTACCGTACTCGAACGACGTGGGGTGCGCGTTTGCATCTCCAGCAATAATTGTGTTTTTGTATTGATGCCTGTCTTCACCAAAGTCAAGCGAAACTCTCTTGTCGCTTGGTGTTAGGTACCAGTTCACGATGTTAAACCTCTTTCCTCCCCACCATACAGTTACTCTTTGGGAGTCCGTACCAGTTGAGTTGTGCATATTTTCCACCCTTCCGCTGACGTCATAGCGGATATACGTAGCTATACCACGACAGTTCTTTTCTCTGTCACTGCATGTACAAATAGTTGGAGTGTACCCGGGGAGCGAATACGATTTTGAGTGCCCAAGGAGTATCTCCTGCGCCAGTATTACATGGACTCCTTGCTCATTCAGGAGTTTGCGGACCTGGGTTAAATATGTTTAATAGGACTTCTAAGCAGGTATCTGGAAGGTGGGTGAGGAATTGGTATGAGATACCGTCTGGTCCTGCAGATGACTGGTTGGACCGTTTTAGGGAGTCTCTTAGCTCAAGAATAGTAAATGGCAGGTTATATGATTCATTGTTGTCAGAAGAGAAGTTAATGTTATTTTTTTCTTTGGACTGTTTAATTTTTTGAAATTTGGCCGAGTAATTTTCTGTAGAGGAGGTCTTTGAAAAGGTTTCTGCTAGGAAGTTTACACTTTCTTTAGGGTCTGTAATTATTAAGTTATTTTTCTTAAGGTGAGTATTTGGTGGGATTTCCTTACCTTTTATTTTTCTAATTTTCTTCCAGATTGTCTTAGTAGAGGTATTTGTGTTTAAAGTGGAAACATAGGATTTCCATGAGGATTTTTTGACTGTTTAATAATGTACTTGCATTTTGCTTTTGCACGTTTAAAGTTAATAAAGTTCTCGGGTATAGGGTTGTTAAAATATTTTCTTTGAGCTTTTTTCACTTTTTAATGGCCTCTCTGCACTCTGTGGTGAACCAGGGCACTCTGACCCGATTTCCCCTGTTTGTGTGGAAAGGGATGGAGGCCCTAGCAGCTTCAAGGACCTTTTCAGTGAAGGTGTCTGCTGGACTCTCTGTGTCCAGTAGAGAAGCATTTATGGATTTGGAGCAGAGGTCCACAAATGAGTTCCAGTCGGCTTTAGAATAATTGAAAACATTTGGATCATCTGATGTAGAATCATTTCCCCTAAAAGTTAAAAATATCGGAAAGTGGTCGCTGCCACAGAGATCACTGTGGACAGCCCACTCGTAGTCTAATGCAGTGGAAGCTGAGGTTACTGCCAAGTCAATCGCAGATTTAGTATGGTGTGCAGAGTGCACAAAGGTTATTTTTTTGTGGTTCAAAATTATAAGGTTTATCTCCTGAGCCAAGTTTTCAACCAATGCTCCACGTTCGTCCAGCTTCGGGTCTCCCCAGGTGGGAGAGTGGGCAACTTTTCAGAGAAATAGATCCCAGGAAGATACTTTGTTATCTCAAGGAAATTGAAATATTAAACAAATTCTGAAGCAATGTACAGTCTGTTTTAAACACATTTTTTAAACTATATATTTATTTTATACGATGACTTACAGTTGGATGAATAAGTAAGGAAGGATAAGAAATAGAAGGAAAAACGCCATGCTAGATTAGAGACCCTGAGATCGCCTATTACGGTGGACTGGGTATACCAAATAATCAATCAAGCGCACCTGGGTGTGGCGCAGGGTGGTACATCCCTGGACATTCAATAGCAGTATTTTTAGTGGCTCAGGCTTCTGCCCGCGAGGGCATCCACCTGGAGTCACTGAGCATGATCCGGGGGCGGTCCGAAGTCGTTTGCCGTTAGGGTCCATCCGAGGCTGTTTACGGGTGCCACCCAACTAATTTTCTTTCGACAGCTTTCCATTGATATAGAGGTAGTAGGGCTGGATCTATGACCCATTGAAGCCGGCTGTTAGCCGGCCCTCCAAGCCCGGAGGGTCTACCACTGACACTGTTTGTCGGCCCGAATCGTGGCCTTTCGAGCTTAGCCCCCACCTGTAGGCTTTGGTGAGATCACCTGGCGACATCGTCGACTCGCCGTTCTTCGATCCAGGCTTGCTCGAGCCTGGATGATTTTGCCCAATTTAATTGACTAGTGCCACGCGACGTGCCATCGTCGTGACGCCATTTATCTGGACGTTTTCTGACAGTTGAGTCATGGGCTTGGTCATATTATAAGATGAAAAAATCGGTAAATTTCATCTAAGGACAGGCTATTTTCACGACCCCAGGCATGTTCAACAGGCCATAAATCTACAAACAATACTATTTTTTACATTTCAAGGTGATTTTAAGATCAAGAAAGAACTAAACTTCTCAAATAATGTGACAAACATGCCAAATCCTTCACTATTGTCTTCTCACGGTGCTAAAATGTATCAGGACAGCAAAATCGACTTTTTGTGAAAAACGCCCATATATCTATATTATCACTTAACACTACTTATATCATATATTTTTATCTAATCATTAATTGACGTGTTGTATATATACTTATTTTAAACACATTTTTTAAACTATATTTTTATTTTATACGATGACTCACAGTTGGATGAATAAGTAAGGAAGGATAAGAAATAGAAGGAAAAACGCCATGCTAGATTAGAGACCCTGAGATCGCCTATTACGGTGGACTGGGTATACCAAATAATCAATCAAGCGCACCTGGGTGTGGCGCAGGGTGGTACATCCCTGGACATTCAATAGCAGTATTTTTAGTGGCTCAGGCTTCTGCCCGCGAGGGCATCCACCTGGAGTCACTGAGCATGATCCGGGGGCGGTCCGAAGTCGTTTGCCGTTAGGGTCCATCCGAGGCTGTTTACGGGTGCCACCCAACGAATTTTCTTTCGACAGCTTTCCATTGATATAGAGGTAGTAGGGCTGGATCTATGACCCATTGAAGCCGGCTGTTAGCCGGCCCTCCAAGCCCGGAGGGTCTACCACTGACACTGTTTGTCGGCCCGAAAAGTGGCCTTTCGAGCTTAGCCCCCACCCGTAGGCTTCGGACTTTCGTGAGATCACCTGGCGACGTCGTCGACTCGCCGTTCTTCGATCCCTGGACGATTTTGCCCAAGTTAATCGACTAGTCCCACGCGATGTGCCATCGTCGTGACGCCATTTATCCGGACGTTTTCTGACAGACTTTCCAAGACTTCTCTCTGGCCCTTAACGTTCCAGCGGCCATGTTTATCGTGCCAAGACTTAGCGTGTTGTATGTCCTGCTAGCGTGCCGTACTGCTCTCTGCTCTCACTATGTCGTGACGAGCGTCTACTGTTCTCCGCGGTTTGAGCTTGAGTTGGTTGTCGAGTTTCAGCCCTCGCAACTCGTTCCCATTCCGCCCCAGGGTCACTCTGTGTATCTAGCCGGATCGATGCGCAGAGGTGACCCCCCGTCTGGCAGTCTTAGCTGCCCGATCAAGGGCAGGAACCAGGCCTAACCAGCGTGGAGGTGTTCTGCGAGGCAGTTCAGGGTTTCGCCCTGCCGCTTTGGAGCACCATGACCTCGCGTGGATCGAGCTAAAAGACAAAGACTAGTCCCGCGTCCTATCCCCACGAGAAATGATTCGCATTGATAGGATAGGCCCTATTCAAAATATAATCATTACAATTATGTTTAACAATATTTCTCATAACCTAGGAAATGCTATCCTAACACCCTCGCCTTATGGTGACAAGCAAAAGTTTGTTTGGGGTTTGCATTGAGTTGGTTGGTGGGTTTCGGCCCTCGCACCCTTATCTGGCAAAAGCTTCCTGTCTGCTAAAGCTTCAAGGCAGTTTTCTCCGTGTATCATCTGCAGCTCACACCGCAGGACATCATACGTAGAGTTGATGTGTCCAAGACTAAAGAGCTCTAGGCATCTTTGTCTTGTGGACTCTCCAACATCTCCATAACACAGAGCCTCTGTGGAGTTCAGTTTGTGATTGTGGTTCCACCTGAGAACAATCTTTGTAGGCAAGGTTTCAATATGCAAATCTTTACTTCTGCAATACAAACATAAGGAATTGTGGTCAATACAACCACTTTCCATAACCAGTGCCACGCGACGTGTCGTCGTAGTTACGCGATCTATCCGGACGTGTTTACTTACAAGCTTTCCAAGACTTCTCTCTGGCCCTTTTCATTCCAGCGGCCATATTTATCGTGCCAAGGCTTAGCGTGTATGTCCTGCTAGTGCGCTGTACTGCTCTTGGCCCTCTGTTATGGCATAGCTCAGGGATGTGTTAGCAAATTATAACTGAGTAGTTAGTCACAGTTATAAAGACAAATGATTGAACAAACACATTGACTGCACTGATCGAGAGATTTAATAAATCAAATAAAGAATTGAATCATATAAATTTACAACAGTGTTCATTTCAGATGAGATACATACTTTCCACTTGTAAAATATAACAATGTCTTATTTATCTCTAAATTTTATACTTCTACAACATTGATTAAATATGAAATACAACATAAACTTCAACGTACCTTAATAGAGGGAGAAGGGTATACTTAACCAGGACATACTACTCCAGACAGGAATAGGACCTGATCTCTGATCACTCAATCACATGGCATACCGTCAGTCCAGTGCATGACAAATTAACAAGTTCAATAAAAATTATACTTACAATTGGAAATATGTCAAACAGATACAATCAATCAGAGACCAAGTGACGAGATCCAAAATGCGACTTCAATGTATAGTGCTACATTCTAAATTTCTAGAATGAGCAATACTGACAATACACGACAAACGTTCACAATGAACACAGACCATGAACACACAAAACTTAACAAACACAGAACAGGTTCAAAGACACACACATAGACGCAGATATATACACCTACACAAAGTAAACAATGACATTTACAAAACACTATTCAAAATATAAACGTTACAATTATGTTTAACAATATTTCTCATAACCTAGGAAATGCTATCCTAACACCCTCGCCTTATGGTGACAAGCAAAAGTTTGTTTGGGGTTTGCATTGAGTTGGTTGGTGGGTTTCGGCCCTCGCACCCTTATCTGGCAAAAGCTTCCTGTCTGCTAAAGCTTCAAGGCAGTTTTCTCCGTGTATCATCTCCAGCTCACACCGCAGGACATCATACGTAGAGTTGATGTGTCCAAGACTAAAGAGCTCTAGGCATCTTTGTCTTGTGGACTCTCCAACATCTCCATAACACAGAGCCTCTGTGGAGTTCAGTTTTTGATTGTGGTTCCACCTGAGAACAATCTTTGTAGGCAAGGTTTCAATATGCAAATCTTTACTTCTGCAATACAAACATAAGGAATTGTGGTCAATACAACCACTTTCCATACCCAGTGTACAGGTGCCCCTTTTTTAATTACATAATATGGTGGGCATCGCATAATTGAACAAAAAAGCCAACTCCACATTGAATTGCCCAGCAAAGCATAGGCTTTGTCGTAACAATAAAAAAAAAAGTTAAATTTCACTTAAAATCCTTAGTGAACATATTTGCTATACGAGCTTTATAATGTTCATGGATTAGAAAGTGAGAAAGGAAACAAACATAAAACTCTATATTTCCATATCAGATATAGTCTTTGGCCATTTCCATTTTAGCTGACAATTCATAAAAATGTTTTTCACCCAATTCATTCATCTCAAACAAAAACAGCAGTTGCTTTTTTTGACACTGCATGATCCAAGGATGTTTCTTTCCTAAATAATAAAAAGGAAGTTCAGACTGTGTGTTTGCAGTGAATTGTTATACAGTAAATTCACATGACTCCATATTAAAGGTTATCAAGTTTACATACCCACAAAGATTTGAATGTAAAGTTTGTCTAAGATTTTCACTTGTTTGAAATTGAAACAAGTCCAAAACAGCTTTGTTGGTCACTGGTAAGGCGCTGTCAGGGTTGATTAATTTTGAGCGTGTGAGACCCCACTCCTGTAAGTCCGCAGAGACAAAGTCTGAGTCGAAGGGACGATTCAAATATGATGCAGGTCCGGAACTTTCTGTGCTCGCTCTGCTGTGCAGTAGATGGTTTTTCGCAGGCGGTCATCCCCAAGGTCCAGATCCGGATACAGGTGTTTGAACCATTCGACAACCTTGGAAATAAAAAACAAGAGCAAATTTTAGATTCACTGTCAAAAAAACTATATTTTTTTTTTAAGTAGTTGAGTGTGAGGGGCTTGAAAGCTGGTTGGACAATAGGAGCAGCAGGTGCAGCTTCAACAATAGATGAGAGGAATTTGTCTCTGGGCATTTTTTTGGGCGAATTCAAGTTTAGTAAAATCCATGAATTTAGAACTGAGATGTCTATCAAATTGTGCATGATCTTTTTCCAATAGCGCCGAGTTGCTCGTTCATCGGCGTAATGGCAAACCTGCTTGTCGCTGATATCAACACCACCCATGTATTGGTTATAATCAAAAATTGCCAATGGCTTGGTCCTTTCCTTCCCCTTGATAACCCTGCTTTCTATCACAGCATCATGGGCTGTTGTTAGCATGAGCACTGGTTTTCAACATATTTTTTTTCCCTTAATGCTATGGCCAACATGTCTGCATCTTCTCTCCTCCAAAACTTTGCTTCCCCAATCTCCAATTTTTAGGAAGATTTTGGATGTACTGGATAAATACTGTGCGATTTTTCATGCCAATCATGCTCTCGTCAATGCTGATGTAGCGCGAAGGAACGTAGTGGTGCTTTGATACCATGTTAAAGTGATCCAGGAGATACCTGACCTTGCACCATGGATCATAGCCATCTGTCCCTCTTTCCACCTCATCTTCAACATTATTTAGGTGCAACATTCTCGAAATGAGCACAAACTCATCATATGGCATCACTGATCCATAGTACGGCGTTTTTTCTTTTTCGTCAGTCCCATATTCAGCAGGAGTCCTATATATATATATATATATATATATATATATATATTCTTATTTTAAACACACTTTTAAAACTATATTTTTTATTTTATATGATGACTCACAGTTGGATGAATAAGTAAGGAAGGATAAGAAATAGAAGGAAAAACGCCATGCTAGATTAGAGACCCTGAGATCGCCTATTACGGTGGACTGGGTATACCAAATTAATAATCAACAAATCAATCACTTGATCAAAACATCTCAGTTCGGGAGTAGCCATGTCCACCATTTTGTTTTCTCGATTCACAAGATCGAGCAAAACGAGCATCATCTAGGGCCTTACAATTGGCGGACTAGATTTAGATCTAGATCTAGAACTAGATTCTAGAATCTAGATCTAAAAATATAGATCTAAACTAGATCTAGTATTTTTTTTTTTACGATTGCGTATCATACATTGTAGTCACTAGATCTAAGTGGAGAACATTTTCTAAATAAGATATTCTCACCTTTTAGGTTCAGCAAAAAAGAACATTCCTGTCAATAAAAGAGATAAATCTTCAAAAAATTGACCTTAATCGAAAGCTAAGGAGGCTTCCAGCTTGGAAATGTGTAACTTTGCCTTGTTTGCACCATCCCAAGTTAAATTCCAAAATATTTGTAGAACTAGATTCGTGTAATCTTACTGGAAAATGTTTTTAGTTGTTTTCAAATTGTTGAATTAATATGATTAACTTTTAAAATAAAATAAAAAAACATGTCATGGGACTTGAAAGTGGTAAAAGACGTTTGGTCTTTAGAAAAAAATAATTTTGGCTTCTGGTCTGGACTTTAAGCCGGCTTCAACAGCGAAAAGTAATCACCGCCTCCACATTTTAAATGGTCTGCACGATGAAGAGGCTGTTAAAAGCTATGGGCGAGATCCAAAATGCGACCTCAATATATAGTGCTACATTCGAAATTTCTAGAATGAGCAATACTGACAATACTCGACAAACGTTCACAATGAACACAGACCATGAACACACAAAACTTAACAAACACAGAGCAGGTTCAAAGACACACACATAGACGCAGATATATACACCTACACAAAGTAAACAATGACATTTACAAAACACTATTCAAAATATAATTATTACAATTATGTTTAACAATATTTCTCATAACCTAGGAAATGCTATCCTAACACCCTCGCCTTATGGTGACAAGCAAAAGTTTGTTTGGGGTTTGCATTGAGTTGGTTGGTGGGTTTCGGCCCTCGCACCCTTATCTGGCAAAAGCCTCCTGTCTGCTAAAGCTTCAAGGCAGTTTTCTCCGTGTATCATCTCCAGCTCACACCGCAGGACATCATACGTAGAGTTGATGTGTCCAAGACTAAAGAGCTCTAGGCATCTTTGTCTTGTGGACTCTCCAACATCTCCATAACGCAGAGCCTCTGTGGAGTTCAGTTTGTGATTGTGGTTCCACCTGAGAACAATCTTTGTAGGCAAGGTTTCAATATGCAAATCTTTACTTCTGCAATACAAACATAAGGAATTGTGGTCAATACAACCACTTTCCATA
>RQTK01001397.1:83376-96941 GCA_003991915.1 Elysia chlorotica | reverse complement strand
AATAATAATAATAATAATAATAATAATAATAATAATAATAATAATAATAATAATAATAATAATAATAATAATAAAAAGTGTTTGTTCAGAGAAAATTTGAGGCAATATCTTTGAGATTCATGAACTAATGGTAGTTTGAAAGCTATTAACAATTAAAAAATTAATGCTTATTCATGCAGAGCAACGCTGTTAAAACAAGAGACTAGAAGAGATGCGGCAATCAGATGACATATTTAATTTCAAACATGCAGTGGGATGGGATGGACAAGTTGACAGTCAGACACACAAACTGACGTAAATATGTGACAGATGGCGTTATACAATGAGAACGGTGTGTATGCCTGTGCTATATTCTAACTGAAATAACCTTGACCTTTTTTGAAAGAATCATACACGGGCCAAGATAGAGGCCGTAATCCGTAACCATAGAAATTACAAAATTGCCTTTCATAATATTTACTGTTTATGCATTTTTTCGAGTTGAAAAAGTAGGCATTCGAACGAAAAAAACAGCAACAACAACAACAGCAACAACAACAAAAACAACAACAAAAACAACAACAACAACAACACATATGCTACATATTTTCGATAGATGTAACAATGGTGCCACTTTTTGGTTTGGACAACCTGGTATGGACTGGGCTTTATTCCTAAAGTATGAAGTGCAGATATTGAGGTTAAATCACAATAGGTTCCGTTCAGTTAGAGAGAGGTTATCCTTAACCGCTAATGACCTTCTTTTCATATTACATCTTGTCGAATGACGATGGACAATGATTTTAACCCTTTCAATGTAAATAAACCTATCAAAGTGATCTTGTTTGGCCAGATTTCAACTGTATTTTGTTTTAACCAAATTTTAGGTAAGAAAAAGAAAGCATACCATAGTTATCATGCGTCTGATTCATGACGAACAAAAGTTAAAATCTAAATATACAATTTTTTCAGCATCAAAATGTTATGGTTCAGACAGCTTTTAAGATGATCTTTTTTAAGCAAACGATGAATAGTCTTAAAACATAATGAATTAAGGCAATACATCATTCTGTCAACTTAAAGATTATTTTGAACTCCGATTCCCTATCATAACGCTCAGATTTGCTGTTATATTACTATCAGTTTAAGAACGTGGATAAATTATTGTCTTAAATAAGTGTGAAACCTAAAGACAAAAATTGTGTCATATTTCTGTCGATTTTTTGGTAACTGTCCTATTTCTCTACCTCTCTCTAACACTTCAATCTGCTTTTATAGTGCTACTTTCCCTAAATAGAAGGATAAAAGGATAGACAGATAGATATATAGATAGATAGATAGATAGATAGATAGATAGATAGATAGATAGATAGATAGATAGATAGATAGATAGATAGATAGATAGATAGATAGACAGATAGATAGATAGATAGATAGAAAGGAGGTAGATTGGTAGATGTTTTGATCGATAAAATAGACAGATAGATAGATTGATAGATACATAAACAGATAGTTAAACTTACAGATGGATAATCAAACCTAGACATAGACATATATTAGGATAAATAGAAGAATAACATAGATAATAAATCAAAAACAAAGATGGATTTATAGAAAGACGGATAGATTGAACGATTTAAAAATAGCAATCATAATAAAAAATAATCTATAATTATTTTTAAATAACATTAACTCTTGGTTTTGGTGACAGATGAATGAAATGCCTCATTGGAAGCAAAAAATTATAGTCTGGATAGCGTGTTACAATCATTAGAGGGCAAAACAGTAACGCAATTGAAATATTTATACAAAGAATACTTTGTTCTTCAATTCAGCTTTTGTCGGGAAACGTGAATTGAAAAAATATAATGCCTCATTATGGTTTTCAGAAATTGATAGAGAGAGAATAGTAGAAGGTGAGAGTGAAAGAAAGAGAGAGAGAGGGGGGGGGGGTCAGATAGACAGGCAAACATGCAAGAGAGGCACTAAGAGGAGAAGGAGAGGAAAAAAGAGAGAATTAAAGAGACAGAGTGATAGAAAAAAAAGCGAGAGACAGAGAGACAGATAGAGAGATAGAGAGAGAGTAAGACACAGAGAGACAGAGGTTGGGTGCCTTACTTCAATCTTAATTTACTTAAAAACAAAACAAAAATACAATGTTACTTTTTATTACTTTTTGATTGTATGAGGAGGGGTGGGGAGGGGGGGGGTTGACGTTTTTGGCTTTTGTTTTGTTTGATAGCTTTATTTCTATGTTTATTGCTTGAATTGTTTGATGTTGTTTCTGTTGGTTATAAAGAAAATTGAAGTCATTTAAAGATAACGGGGTGCTAGTTTCTCTACATTAAAACCATACGCTTTTTAATAATTGTCTCTGCTTTCGCGCCATATCTCTCTTCCTCTACCTCTTTCAACTCCTACTTTCTCTTTCTTTCTCTCCCTCCATCTCTTCTCTCTTGCTTCCTCCTCTCTTTCTTCATATCTTCTTTCTTTCTTTCCCTCTGTCCCTATCTTTTTATCTCTCTCTATCTATCCCGCTAACTGAATTGTGTACCCAGAAAAACAGAAATCCAGATTTAGTCTTTTTACTGTGTTGTCATTCGAAATTAAGTTCACACCATCGGCGGTGACCTTTGCCATACCCTGAGACAATTAAAGCTGATGTTAATTATGTTAGTGAGATGATTTGCAGACAATGAAAACCTGATTGGATCAATATAACATACACTAGTTCTGTTGAATTCCAATAATGCGAATTTGGGAGAGAGAGAGAGACAGATAGACAGATACACACATGCTATTCTCAGTGTTACATGAAGAGAAACAAAGGCAGACACAATAAAATAGAGAGTCGGAGGACATATAATTCTTTGTGAAAGAGAAAGAAAGAAAATGTGTGTGTGTGTGTGTGTGAGAGAGAGAGGAGAAAGAGGAGGAGGAGGAAAGAGACAGGGAAAAAGAGAGATAGAGAGAGAGATGTAAAACATTAGCACAAACACGAGCATTAAAAACAAAATTGACGAAATAGACATTGCTGATTAAAGCAGTTTGGAGGTTGTGTTTATGTTGTTGTTAGCCTGATATTCCTGAACACCCTAGTGAGGCATAGCAAAAGTCTAGCTTGTAAGATTTGTGGGAAGACAGTCCTCAGTGCTGCAAGTCTCCGGCTTCACCAGGCAACTCATTTTGAGAAGTTTCAATGTCATCTTTGTGGTAGACGTATGAGTTCTGCAAAGACCTTGAAAGAGCATATGAACACACATACAGGTGAAAAGACTCTGGCTCTGGCTCTGGTTCGAAACACACGATGAGACAAAAAGGTATTTGTTCGATGTCGTTCTCTACTGGTTGGGTTGTTGTCATTATAATCAATTGTGATATCCCCCGTACTGACTCTGTGTGGCAGTGTGTAAAGATTTCAGACGTTAGTTTTGGTACCCATACACAATATATCTAATATAGCGCTTACGTTGGACGCTAAGCAACAAACTAACAGTAAAAAAACAACATGCTGGGTTGACAAAAGCCTACAGCTAGACGGTAAACCCAGATCCACCAACTAAATAAGATCAGCCTTGTTGTTTGGAAAAGCACCAGAAATGACAAAGCAGTTTAAGCAGTAAAAAGTATGAGGTTCTAATACCAACGGATGCACTAATTTACTAGGGTTTCCAATAAAGACCGCCACCCTTTTCCCCTGGGTCTTTTTTTCTCTGTTACTGTCTTTCTCTCTAGCTCTGTCTCTCTCTGTGTGTGTGTGTGTGTTTAATCCTGTCTGCCTGCCTCTCTCTGCCTCTCTCTCTCTCTCTCTCTCTCTCTCTCTCTCTCTCTCTCTCTCTCTTGCTCTCTCTCTCTATCTCTGTCTATCTCTCTGTCTTTTACTATTACACAAACACGTACACATACTCTTATACGTGCTCTTTCTCTCTATATCTCTATCCCTATCTGCCTTCATCTCTATCACAATTCACTAAACATTAATTACTATCCTAACATCCATTCTTTATGGCGAAAAATAAGAGCTCTGAATAGGCAGTTTATTGACAATTGAAACAATATAATGGGGTTCTGGATAGCGAAAAATGTAGTGGGTTCATCATTACTGTTTTTTTAATTAGTGTAAAACGCAGTTTACGTGCAAGCTTATCATAAATGTATAGTATTAAAAAAAATGCCAAAAATAGGTCTGCCTTAAACCGATCAGTGCGACAATAAAAAAAAATATCAATATTATTTTGACTATTATTTTGACGTTGAGCAGGAGCATGAAGAAGGTAAGGAGGAGGAAAACCAATGGAAAATAAAGGGAAATGTGCAAGAAAAAGAAACAAAGGAGGATGAGAAGTACCATATCAACAACATCAGCGACCGTCACAACAACAACAGCAACAACAACAAAAATAAGAGCTAGATAAGACACAGAACGAAATGGATAAGAACAACCAAAACAGAAGCAACAAGTATATAACTTTTTCTGAAATACTTAAACTCGGAACACTTACAAAAAGAAAAAAAAAGCTAGCAATGCTACCAATAAAAGTACAAAATATAAAGAGGGAAAAAGAAAAGCGGCCAACAGTAAAATAAAAAGTTGCTTCAGTCAATCGATTGGAAAGGAAAACACTATACCTTATTACGTCTAAGAATAACTTGCACCCCTAAAAAAATCAAATCTCACATCTATAAGCACACACACACACTATAGAAATCGAATCCGTAAAAAACTACTCTGAATAAAAATCCATGTGTTGAGACGTCCAATGAAAATGTCCAAAATGATGATGCAAAAAAAAAAAAGAACAGCTCTCGATACATCCACTAACTGAAAGAAATGTTAAATTATTCCAAGGTAATAGCATCACTTTAAAGCAACGACTATTTTTTTCATCGAAAAGAGCACACAGCGACCGCCCCCCATATGAGCAGCTCACAACACACCCTACACATGCATATATAATTAGATTTCAATGCATGAAAATGACTGACACTGTAAAGTATCTGGTAAAGGTGAGTGTGACTGTGAGCTTTACTTTATCTCATAAAGCACAAACACATAGCATCCTCACCACCCGCTATAAAAAATAAACTTTTCTAAACTACTATCTTCACATATAGGTAGTATACATGTGTAGTTACGTAAACCTAGAAGTTATAGCCATTACAACATAAATGAAGGGCGAATACACTGCCATGTTTCGCGTCCAATTAATGAGGGAAGGGTCCAGCTGTTGATCAGTTTCGTAATATGTTTTCGTCCTTTTTACAACAATCGCTTTATCGGTTCGTACTTAAAACTTTTGCCAGAGGAAAATCTTTGAACTTCTCTTCCCCTGCCCCTTTTTCACTTATTCACGAATCTGTTGCGATTGACATTTTAAAGGCCATAAAAATCTATATATAAGTAAAAAAAACTTAGTGTTCATTGTGGGCTCCCCGCCTCGATTTTTGCCCATCTCCACAGACTTACTCAATATATATCACTTGAAAATTACAAAACACTTTTTTATGAACCACTATACATCACAGTAGGGACATGTTGACAACCACTTTTTATAAAGCAATGTTTTGATCTTATACAAAAATCAATGAACCCCTAATGCAAAAAAACAATCTGTATTATTTCTTTCCTCTCCCTTTTTGTAAAAGTAGCGCGTTTAGGGGGGGGATAAACGGTGTTCACTTGAGAGCGGTGATTCTAAAAAGTTTATCATCGCAAACTTACTCAGTCACTTAAAAACAAAGACAACTGACTCAGGAATAGTCTAGAATCTAGATCTGAATTATTTGACTAAGAAGCATGACTCAACTGTATCATAAGCTAAATTTAATTGTGGAAGATCTAGAACTATTACGATAGCAGGTGATAAAAAGAGACGTCGTTTAAGACGATCCAGATACTTAGCAGCAACATTCATTCCAAATCAAATCCCCTCAACCACTTAACCACAAACATCACTTGATCAACCATCCATATTTAAGCCTACTGATACTGGTCAAAATCTTGATCTAGATCTACGACAAAGTTGAAAAAGACAGATCTAGATCTCAATAATGTAGAACCAGCTTCAGATCTGCTACACCACCACAAAAAGAAGATAAACCCACACGGATTAGATCCAGATCTAAATCACCACCAACGCCTCCACCTGACATTTGAATTAGTCGGGCAGCGTCTACAGGTACACTGCCAACTGCACGAAACAATGACAACACAGCACATGATCAACCATCCACATTTAGATCTACTGATACTGATCTACGACAAAGTGAAAACAGTCATAGATCTAGATCTCCACAAAGTAGACCTAGCTTTAGATCTGCTACACCACTACAAGCAGATAGACCCACACGGATAAGATCTACATCACCACAACCGTCTCCACCTCACACCAGTCAGACAGCTTCTACGCTAATACCACCATCTGGCCCAAACCATGGCAGTATCAAAATTGTTGCCCACAATATGGGGGGAATGACAAAAACATGCCAATATTGTGACGCAAAACTATAGCCCACAGAAACATCCTCACAATGCTGTGACAATGGTCAAGTAAATTTACCACCCTTTCAATTTTTACTGGAGCCTTTACAACAGCTGTTTGTGGGGTATGCTGCAGAATCTAGACATTTTCGACATAACATTCGAAGTTATAATTATTTCAGCTTTCGCATCCGCATCACTTGGTCTAAATGAGGACATGTTACCGGCAGGGGTATACTGTATGTTACCGGCAAGGGTATACTGTTTAAGAGTAAGTGGCACTGTTTGTCATAGAATTAGTATTGATTTAAACTTTAAATCACGCGAATTCGCGGGCCTTCAACTAGTTCATTACTAAAACCATACTAATTCACAGAGCGCTGACATTGAAAATTAGACAAGCTGGAGACAGTGTTGATAATTTGCTTGCTATAGCCTGTCTACACATAACAAATCAGCACAAACTTTTGACTTTATTTATCTTTAAATATAAACCATACTACGAAGAATCAGGCGCGATGGGTAGGCGTCAAAATCAGTGCTCGCTGCTCTTTGTGCACTATGTATTATGCTGGTAATGAAAATCTCCCTCACCAGTTGAAGAGTACATACATGTATTGATTTTTAACGCATTGCTGCGTTCAGTGCATAGTTTTCCAAAGTTTTCTTTACTACAGATTTTTAAACAGTTCTAATGCTTCGCACCCAATCTTCGAAAATGCGTAAGTAGGCTAGATATATATCTCTATTTGCCTACTTTTACGGCATGGCAACTTGACGGAGAATATTAGCTTCATTTCGGGTGTATGTTAAAGCTTATACGTCAATGATATAAAAACGTGCTGTCTTTTTGTGTGACGTGCAAGATAACGCTACAACATTCATTAAAGACAATAATATTTACATGTTTATCTTGAACTTGATATAATTAAAACCGCGTACGTGACAAAACCCACAGCCTCACAAAACATGTAGGCTACATGTGTAACAGTAACAAGTAATGCGTGATTTGTGTGTTTATTGATTACGAATAATATTAATAAAATAACATATAATGAGGGTTATAATTGTTACAGCAGGTTTGTTTTATTATTGAGAAGATTTTACATGAATACCTCCAGGAATAGACTAGTGCATTGACGCACAACGTAAACACACCCCTCAGTGTCGTAGCGCGTCGTTATTTTTTTACTACACGCCAATCAAAACGTTCTGTAACTTTCATTTTTTTTAAAGAATCAAACTTGAAGTTTGTGGTTGCATCTTTGACTTACTCCAACATGTCTATGAGTAACCACGGGATTTTTCTATTTAGAAATGTTTTTAAAAAATCTCATAGACACTTTGTGACTTATAATTTATGAATTGAATTTTGAAAAGGGGAAACACTATTAGGAAGTCAGAAGTGAGAGAATAACAGTACTGTAGGACATCCAAATTTCTTCATTTCGTTTATACAAGAGCTCCCAAGAATCTGGTTAGGTTAAATTAAAATCTTCATGAATTCTGAGCCGAATTAAAAGGCCCCATGCGACTCGCATAGACCTTTCCTTTCTGGTAAAGACCATAATGTAACTCTAACGTGCTCTCTAACTGCGTCCAAATCACACACCGTCGTGCATTCTACAGTGCCCTTCCTTATGCGAGTAAAAGAGAGAAATGGTTTAATAATATCACTAAGCATACGATATAATTTTAACCTTAAAGTACGATCATAATTTCCACAAAAACAACACAGTTTGACATCTTCTATCGACCAAAAAATGATAACAAATTTCTTTTTCATACGTTAACATATTTAAATACCCTTTTTGATCCTGGAATAGTGTTAGTTCCCAATTATATGTTGCATCATAATATTCTTAGGTACGGTATTTACATTAATAATTCAGCAATAGCGAGTAGGCCCTTATGTTTATGCATGGAAGCGTCATTGACTATGAAACGATGGCAAATAAGGAGACTGACCCGGTCCACGATGCATAATAGTTATCGACAGACAGAGATTATACTATGCGGAGGAGTGTGTAGGTAGACTTTCACCCCTACATGTTTCACTATCGTTATGCTTTCCTGACCAGGACGCGTGGAATGCAAAGGGCTATCAACAAATTGGCTAGATCCATCCTGTTGGGGGGAACATAAATTATTTGATCCCCGAGTCGCCCACTTCGTGTATAAATTATATTCTCATACAGGATACGTAGAAAACATTACGATCGTTATCATACCTTTTCTTTTTATCAAAGCGTTGTGTAGGACTGCGGTTCTTAATAATATCGCATATTTATTTTGTTTAACGTACATTTTTAAAAAGAATTACAAAGAGTGAAAAGACTTAATTTTTTTATTAAAGCTCCTACGTTTTAACAAATACTTGAAGTTTAATAGCCTTCCAAAGGCTTCCATTGACAAAAGAGACGAAAGCGACAAGTCTTCTAATGGGTTATTTCAAAAGCAACAGAAGTGCGTTATTGCACCTAGCCAATACCTGCAATATCACACAGTTGTAGCCACGAGAAGCCATTTCACTCGTATAAAACTAAAGAGGGTAACATGTTGTCACAACCTTCTATTTTTCTATGGTATCATTTTATCTCCTTCATTTATTAATTGAAATCAGCATGGAATAAGTGTAAGGAATGTTGCTTTGTTATTTTTGTTTATTACCACTTATTCAGTGGATTACATTGTATGAAGGAGACCAAAATGTGAAGTTCAATTATCATAAGTGGTTCACAAAAGGCACCAATTGTTATTGCTGCTGGTAGCATCATCGTCATCGGTTTTGTGCTTGTGGCTTACAACTGGCACTCTGTCAGGCTTGTGGGTTATTACATAACTTGATCGAAACATCTATTGACCTCAGACAGCATTAAAAGCCTTTTAGGTTGAAAGCAATGTACTATGACCTGTAGGGTATAAAATATAACGGTGCGATAAGCTAACATCCATAACTAAGGGCAGTTTTTACTATGAAAAAGTAGCCTTAGTCGGGAACTAAATTTATAACACAGTGTACTTACTACCCTTAGTTTATTAAAACAACGCGTGATATAATCAGATCGAGGGCGAAACTTCGGCTTTACAAAATTCAACCCAAATTCCTCACGTTTCACTAACGACCTCTTCCGTTTCAGAGAATAAAGAAAAGCCAGTTAAACAGACTCGTTTCGTTTGCTGTTGTTTTTTTTAATTGCGTGTTCTGCTCGACTTTTGTGAATCATAAGCAAGAGTTGGTTAAGTGGTAATCATTAGATTCAAGTTGCTACAATTCTATCTCAATGCTTCCATTTAATGTGTTGTAAGCTTTAGTCATTAAGCTTCTTGTCATTTTCATGTTGATGACTCCATTCAAGATAGAAATCCGAAGATAATTTTGGAAGAACAGTTGAAACAACCTTTCACGTAAAAGATCTCAATTTAATGTAAAAGAGTTATTTGTGTGGGAGGCACAAGCGAACTGCTACCCTTTAAAAAACCAATACCTTTTACAGAGTTATCAGTGTTGCTGCCTGGAAACGGATGAATGAATAAAACTTCGAAAGAGAAAAGTATGCGTGATGAGATTCAGACAGAAAAATGCATTCTCTGACGTCCACCCACGCATAAACAGCATACATTATTAAGTTCATCTATATGCTCACTTTGAGTGGAGTACTTATATACCAATTCTATTAAATCTCTAAAACTAATAATACCCAAGTTGTAAGAAGTATGCTAAGCTATGGAAATAAATGCATTGTTTTCATCATTCATATTTATTCAATTAAATGGAGGTCTAGCTGTGTTGCTATCTCACCGACGTTATATTTTCTTAAATCCTACTGATTTTGTAAAGACTGGAAACCCAATGGAGGATAGAAAATTATATAATTGATCATGTTTCAAGTTTTTTCCCCTAAAGCATACGAAAAAAGAATAACAAACCTTAACCAGAAAACAGAAAAAAAAAATTAGCAAGACTTTATCCCGGTACATGACAGCTATTACGACACATGTAAAATTAATATGAATAAGTTACACCAAGTTAGCTCGTTATCAAACAATACGACTTTTGAGACTTATAAAATCACAAAAGAGATACTATATATCTGCTGATTATGAATAGAACTATTAGACTAGTCCAATGATACAACTGAGTAGGTGAGATCCAACTAAAGAGACAATAACTTATAGTATGAAGATGGAAATAGATTTAGATGTCCGACGAGGCTTCCTCAAATAGAAGACAAAGTGACCAAACTAGATAAATATTTGCATTTAGAGTTCAAGTTAATTATACCATTAAATTAGGGGGAACACTTGAAACAATTTTCATCATCGCAGTGTAGGATGAGAAGGCTGAACAAAAAGATACTGAAAATTAATCTGAACAATAACTATGGTAGTGATTTATGAGAGATAGATTACTGTTACGCTACAACAGTAAAATGTATTCAGTTCGATCATTTCGGTGACTTGGTCTGTTCGTACGGAGGTCTCGATGCCCGACCATGGTATCTAAATACTTAGGACGTCGGGGGGCGAAATTTAGTTACTCTTTAAATTTTCAATCCAAGATATAGTCTGTGTTTAGTTAGGCCCTACACATTGTTCCTAAGGACGCAATATATAAAAATAATCCCAATCAGCATCTCTGATTGTGTGTGATGCGTGATTGTCGTAGGCTATACATCTGAGCTGTACATAAACAATAGACAGCCAGCTGTTGCTTGCTTTTTGTTGTGGGAAATAATTATGGAGTTTAACCCAGATTCGTTTAAGAGCTTGCGTGGATCAGCAGAAATTTGGTCTATATAAAATAAAGATGAATAGAGTAAGGAAGGAAAGATAAAAGGTTGGCATGAAACTAAATGAGAGAGGAGAGAAAGGTAAGAGAGAGGTGGTAAAGGGAAAGAGAGAAATAAGAGAGCAAGAAAGAACCGGACAATCCAGTTGTATGAGGAAAAAAAAACCAATAAATCTATTGGCTATGATAATTTCCAATAGATAGCCTTTAGTGATTTTGCATTCCTTATTATTTCCAGAAAATGTTTAAGAATACCGCTACCTTACGCAATGATTAGGGACCGATTACTATTTAAATACCACAATAAAGACACATGAGGGCTTTGGAAATATTATTGTTGTTATAAATATAGAATCGACAAATTGCATGTATCAAGTTATTATGATATTCTTATGCAGTCCTAAAAGAGACATATAGAGTAATGATAGCTAAGAAGATAGGGAAATGAGATTGGAGAGCGAGCAATAGAGATGGATAGAGAGAGAGAGCGAGAGAGAAAGAGAGCGAGAGAGAAAGGGAGAGAGAGAGAGAGAGAGAGAGAGAGAGAGAGAGAGAGAGAGGGAGAGAGAGAGAGAAAGAGAGAGATAACACATATATTACAGCTTATTAACTCTGGGAAAGATTTTCTTGTGTAAATGTTTTGCTTTTTTTTCAATAACTGTTTGTAAGACCCTCGCTTGAGATCCGAAACGATTAATTGTTTACTTAAACACCACACTAAACCATGGAAATGATATAACTAAAATTGAAAATTGGTACCCGGTACATTAACTTAACTGTGTTCATATATATTGAGAAATTTAATTGGGATGTAAAGTGATTCGAGGTTCAATATATTTTAAATTTGAACTTAACCATGGTTTAAATAAAGCTAATGAAATCTCCTTAAGGCTAGTATATTTACCGCAGCTGATGTTAGCTTAAAATTTCAATTACGAATGCAAGATAGGTGAAAATGATAAATCGTAATTAACTGAAGTGAAGAGAAGAATTGATGGAAGAGGAGCAAGTTGACGGTCAGCCGAATAAACAAGGTTCGATTGAAACGTGTGTTTAGCACTTCTATCTAAAATCTAACTGGTTAAACGAAGTTCAGTTAAAAATAAATTCCATTTTTATTCACTTAAAACAATGGTTTATCTAGTTCTATTTCACGGTCTATATCTTATAATACTGCCAATGGTTAAGAAAAAGAAAAACGCAATGCACCTTAACAAAGTCTTGAGGGAGGGTGGGTAAGTTTAGAGTAGTTGTACTCGTACGTACTGCATCTTACCTATATTACGGTTTGTCAGACTGTGCCCGATTCTATAAAATTAGAATCACATTGATAAGGGAACTAAATGTAGAATTTCACCTTTTGTTTAAACTCCAAGATGAACATAAAAAGTCCGAAAGTCCTCAGGGCATCAAAGCTTCAAACTGTAGATAACAAATCCGGGTATTAGGCTTACTACAAATAACAATTGAACGGGCGCATTTTCACAACTATTTTTTATAGATAGACATAGATAGGGAAACAAAGATACACACAGAGAACTAAAAAGAGAAAAAAAGAGATGGGTATAGAGAGGGACAGAGAGAGGGCGAGGGGGAGGAGAGAGAGTTTCCAGGCTGATACACGTTGGTGCGGCCAATGATTAATATTTGATAGATGTAATGCTCCCGAACCACAATTCGTGGAATCCCAAATGTCAACATACCCAACCACGCAACCGGACTCTAGATCTAGATGTGGATTCGCTAAAATATCAAAATTATTAGCTGGACATTCTTCACTTAAGAGTGCGTCGCTCAAGCAACATACACTGTCTGTAAATTGACCTTTGATTCATTAATATTTATTCTTTTACGTGCTCTCTCTCTGTCTCTCTCCGTCTCTCTGTCTGTCTGTCTGTCTGTCCGTCTCTCTCTCTCTCTCTCTCTCTCTCTCTCTCTCTCTCTCTCTCTCTCTCTCTCTCTCTCTCTCTGGATCCGATGTATGCGCTGCTGATAACTATACGTAGTTTTTGTAAACTTCACAAGAGTGCCTTGTGTGTGTTTTAAGAAAATACTAAATTTGGCGCCGAAATCATTTGTCTTTCTTTATCCCTCTTTTCTTTCGGATCTTGTCTGTAAATCTGTTCCTCTATCTTTCTATTTCTCTCTCTCTCTCTCTCTCTCTCTCTCTCTCTCTCTCTCTCTCTCTCTCTTTCTCTTTCTCTCTTTTTCTTTCTCTCTTTCAGCTGAAGTAAGTAAGCCTCTTGCCTGTCGATGAGTGTTTGGTGCTTGCCTATGGTAGGCTCAACCAAATGTGATTCACTTTACCTGTCC
>RQTK01001397.1:75654-81460 GCA_003991915.1 Elysia chlorotica | reverse complement strand
TATCTATCTATCTATCTATCTATCTATCTATCTATCTATCTATCTATCTATCTATCTATCTATCTATCTATCTATCTATCTATCTATCTATCTATCTATCTATCTATCTATCTATCTATCTATCTATCTATCTATCTATCTATCTATCTATCTATCTATCTATCTATCTATCTATCTATCTATCTATATAGCAAGCTAGCTATCTTTGCCTCTCTCGGGTTTTCTTTTCATTAAAATAATGTGTTATCGTAAATAAAATTTAAAAAGCAACTCACTTTCTTGGCTGTAGTAGAATCTTGCTTGCCTATGTCGGTGTCCGTTGGTTTGTTTGATTGGTTCCCCCAAAAGGGGCGTTGTGTCAGCTTTCGTCATTGTCCCTCTATCTTCTTTATTATACTTGTGCATATGATCGCCTTTCCATGTGCATATTGGATTACATTTGGGTTAATAAAACTTGTATATTCCTTCAGTTTATAAGCAAACAGGAAAGCACGAGAGTTAATCACATTAATAATTTCGCCTGTAAATAAAACTGTCCAAGGCACATTCGTAGCTGAATCTACCACTTACTTCTCAATGGTACAGCAATGGAATTTCGTGGAAAAGTATACCGAGCTATAAGATCAGAAATGGCTTAATATCCAACACATCACAATTATTTTTGAGCTTCTCCAAGCAACATAAATAAACCTCTTTAGACAGAGATTGCTGAGCGTTGGAAAAAATTAGCTCTCCAGCAAAATATACGAATTAATGTAACTATCGTCTCGTGATTAAAACTAAACAGAAAGATCAGTTTTCCATTAGTCACAGATAAGAGATAAGAATTTATGTAGAAAACGTCATAAACAAACGGGTTTGCACTCTGTAATAATGACCAACTGTGCTTGTTTTCAGTGTACATTTATGAAGATTTCACCTTTGGACAGTAATCAAATCCTAATGTAATTCACATTTGATGGATCCATAAAGCCGCAGTAGACGATTCAATTAGCCAAGGACTGCGCGGTGATTATTTTGCTCTGTGTGGTAAATTAAAGAAAACGTAGGCCTACTTGAACAGTACCAAGCTCGGCAAGAGTTTAATGAATAAGAATTAGAATACGAATAACTTTCTCAATCCTTTCTTGGGTCTACATTCATAATTGTTCTGTGTACAGTGGATGTGTAGGATCTTTTATGATTTCAAATAAAATTGTGTTTGTTGATCGATCGTAGTTGGAAAAGTGAACCAAGGTCATCTTGCCTTTCTAACATTTTTTTTCAGTTTGTCCTTGTCTTTTTTTTATGTTACCTCCCCAACAGACAATAGCATTAATACACTGCTGACAATCGATGAATAAAACATTTGTTAAAGATTTAGATTAGTGTTGAAAGATCTAAGTTTTCTTAAGCAGTAGATCGTTGGTTTAACTTTATTGACAATTATACCCGCATTATGTAAGAAAAAATGGTTAGCTTTAAAAAAACATGAACAAAGATGAAATCAAAGATATTGTAAAAAAGATAAAGTTAGAGATACTTTACTGTCGTTTTGATTGCGAATAATTCAGTAATGAGCGTGAAGATTTTAGAGCGCAGTTTATGAATGAGGCAAGAAAGAATCTTTATGCACTGCTGTTGACTCCATCTGCTTTGTAATCTATCGACATCCGAACTCAGGTGAGTTATTTTTCTGCTTTAAAATATTTTTTGTATTGAAGAAACATTGAAAAACACGTAGGAATTAACATTTACGTGAAACTTATTGTAAAAATATGTTTATTTACTTCACAAATTTGATATGACATATATGTCATACCGGGCAGCTTATCAGTTTCGAGCAGCACATATATGGCATAGTGGGCGCCGGAGGGTTGAAAATAATAAGAGTTCAGATTTTTCCATATAATCATTTACAATTTTGAAATAACTTTATGACAGGAACGTTGTTTTTATGTTAAATATGTAAAGTTTAATAAAGTTTATTAACTTTTCAACTTCTTTTCTCTGATTTATCTCCATAAGAAATGTTTAAATGCTTCATTATTGAGGCCACTTTTAAGCTTTTTTTTTTTTTTTAACTTTCAGAATGCAACAAGACTCTGATTTAGATGATCTGCTCTCTGTAGTTGATCCGAATGAGTCTGATTTTTTCTTTGAACAAAGATGAAATCAAAGATATTGTAAAAAAGATAAAGTTAGAGATACTTTACTGTCGTTTTGATTGCGAATAATTCAGTAATGAGCGTGAAGATTTTAGAGCGCAGTTTATGAATGAGGCAAGAGAGAATCATTATGAGTGTGTGAAACTCGAAGAAGAGTCGGTGGCGTGTCAGTGCAAAAACTTATATGTGAACAAAATATGTGTTCCTGACAAGTTTATGGGGCAAATTCTTAAACTGAGTTACCAGCATTTAGCACCGAAATTATATATATATTTATATATATTTTCAATATTTCATTGCAAACACACACAATACCAACAGAGTGGAAAACTTCTCAAAGTTCCCCTGTCTCTAAAAAGTCACGTCGTGTCATACAACTGAACGATCTTAGGCCTGTTGCTCTCACATCTATCGTTTTTAAATGCCTTAAAAAACTGGTATTTAGATAACGGCTACAAATGAACAGCTTGATATTTTTCAGTTTGTCTATAAAGAAAGAGGAAAAGTTGAAGATGATGTGTTAACATTTAAGTACTGGCCAAACCTTGAGACACCAATAGTTTTTACCAGAACTTTATTTGTTGATTTTTTGTCTGCTTTTAATACTATCCAGCCACATCATATGATCAAGAAATTGTATGACTTGCATGTTGATGTCATTATTACCGCCTGGATTTTTAACTTTCTTACAATGAGACCACGACATGTTGATATAAAATTAATGGTGTTAGATAACTACTACATCACAAACCCGGGCGCACCGCAGGGCTGTGTGCTTTCACCAATTTTATACACGGCCTACACCAATGACTACCAGACAAAAAGCACAAACACACAATTAACTAAATTTGCAGACGAAGTTTGCCTAATCGGATAAATAACAAACAACGAAGATTTTTACTTTGAAGAAATTAACAAAATTTGTGTCATGTTGCGAAAATAACTTTTAAATTTGAACGTTATTAAAACAAAAGAGGTGATTTTTATTAACTTTTAGACGAAACGAGGCACTTGCTTTAACACCGCTGAAAATAAAAGATGTACAATCATGTTGAAGTTTTTGACACATACAAATATATCGGCTTCATCATTGATTGTAAACTTTCTTTTATCGTATATATTGAAATCCTGATTAAAAAAACTAATCAAGGCTGTAGTTTTTAAGGAAATTAAAGTTTTAAATAAAAAATGTTTATGTCTCCTGTATCCAAAGTTTAATATCTTTTGGAATTACATGTTTTGGAGGAAGCTATCAAAAATCCACTCTCAAAGAGTGGACACAATACGAAAGAAAGCTTCCCTAATAATTGGCTGTGAACTAACTGCTTTCAAAGACATGCACGTTTTACAAGTACCGGTATATCTAATAAATAAAGTTAAATGTATAGCATCAAACATAGACCACCCTATTCTTTGTGAATATGAAACATCGCAAATAATTAACAGATTAATAACAAAAAGGGCCAGAACAGACAGATATAAAAAAACTCGTTTAAACCAGCATCCACAAGATTGCTGCAAAGTTGCCATACAGGGGTATGTGTATTCTTGTATATGCGTAAAGAGGTATGTGTTTCTAAAGAAAAACTACATATGTCTGGCAGTGTGTACTTTCAACAATTTTACGTGAATGTAAAATGCTTATTTTATTTCATTATCGCCATTTTTTTTTATCTCAAACATGTACAACTGAAGTTGTGACATAGAATCAAATGTATTATTGTACGACCGAGAAAATTTTCCTATGGGATAATAAAGGCTAATCTTATCCCATCTTATCTTATCTTATTTTTCAGGACCACATGGTTCATGTCACTATGCTACAGTCAGGATAGTATTTTATATCTTAAATTCTTAATTCTACGCAATTTTTGAAATGATAGTACAATGTAATGCAGTATATTATAATTTTTATTGTAACTGAATAAGTCATTTTCTCTGGTGTCCAAGTTTTAACCCATTTTCTGCCATAAAAGAAAGAAACAAAAACAAAAATAAAACTCTCCGTTTCCTTGCTTCAAACTCATCCTATAGAGTGCCATGCCATACATTAGTTCATCCACGTTTCCTCGGCTATCAGTCACATCGTATTCTTCTTTAAACGAATCGCTCTCTCTCTCTCTCTCTCTCTCTCTCTCTCTCTCTCTCTCTCTCTCTCTCTCTCTCTGGATCCGATGTATGCGCTGCTGATAACTATACGTAGTTTTTGTAAACTTCACAAGAGTGCCTTGTGTGTGTTTTAAGAAAATACTAAATTTGGCGCCGAAATCATTTGTCTTTCTTTATCCCTCTTTTCTTTCGGATCTTGTCTGTAAATCTGTTCCTCTATCTTTCTATTTCTCTCTCTTTCTCTCTTTCTCTCTCTCTCTCTCTCTCTCTCTCTCTCTCTCTCTTTCTCTTTCTCTCTTTCTCTTTCTCTCTTTCAGCTGAAGTAAGTAAGCCTCTTGCCTGTCGATGAGTGTTTGGTGCTTGCCTATGGTAGGCTAAACCAAAATGTGATTCACTTTACCTGTCCTGAATGGCTATCCCAATTCGTAATCTTTGTGTCATCCGTGCCATATCACCGAGTTTATGTGATGACAATGACTGCTTCGACTACTTAGTCCAAACTTCGTCATACAGACTGTGAACACCCACTCACACTTTCCTACTCTGAGTCAAACCAATACCTGCCATTAAACAATGCGAGGGAAAAGGCGCCAGGTTGACTCTATGCGTAATCATCACCCAATCCAAGTACTCAACTAAACAATTACAGCAATGCTTTATTCAGTTGTGTAACATGTAGGCCCTATCATATTATAATGATCATATGGACACACCGATCTTGTTGTTTTAGTCTTTGCGGTGGAATTTCGGGTTTATACGTGTTTCGACTGACTAAATAATTATGGAAGATTTATGTCAAAAGCAAGCTCGTTTTGAAGTCGGACCAAATTGATGTTTGCTAAAGGACTGTGGAAAAGAAGGATCTTGCTTGTTGTTGGTTTTTTTCCTGTCCTGCATTCATTTTCATCGAAACTGGGTAGATTTGTCCAGTTATATATGAAGATTTTTATTATTTAATTAAAGCATAAGGGTTTAAAAAGAAAAGTGGCATTACGGTGAGTTATATAATTATATAAAATGAAGTTGAAAGAGAGGTAGAGGGAGAGAGAGAGAGAGAGAGAGAGAGAGAGAGAGAGAGTATAGAAAAGAAGTGAACAGAAGAGAAGATAAGAGAAGGACCATTCTAAAACAAAGAAGCGGAAAAGAATCTTGCAGTAGGGAGGATAATTACAGAAAGCTAAAACAATAATTTTTCATCAGATTATGGCCCTTGCGTAAAAGCTAATGACTAAGCTTGTACCGTTTGGTTAGTGACCCACAGTAGGCTACCGTAGCTTTTTAGAACTATGCAGAAACAGGAGCATAATATTATGCTGATGATAGAACCCCAGGACCCCCAAACAGGACGCTAAACTGTTAGAGTATAAATATTAACTATAATTATGATGAAACCTGAAAAAGAACCAACAGTTGTATAATAACTTATTTTGTGTACATGCTGGAATAGAACATCTCTCTCTCTCTCTCTCTCTCTCTCTCTCTCTCTCTCTCTCTCTCTCACACACACACACACACACACACAAGAGAGGAAAAGGTATTAGCAATGACAC
>RQTK01001397.1:33154-70654 GCA_003991915.1 Elysia chlorotica | reverse complement strand
AATACTTGTGTTTTTCTCTTACAGAAGCAAAAAAAGGATATTGAAAAGGAAAAAAGGGTTTTGAGGTTAGATTGAAAGGCTCAGTGGCAAAATCTACTGTTACGAAGAGTTTGCTTAATCTGAATAAGATCATTTTCACCCTTCCTTAACCCTTTGAACCCGTAATCCCGCTACGGCGGGATGTAATTAATTGTCAACTATCCGTAATCCCGCTACAGCGGCATCTGCCTTATTTGACTCTAGGCCGTAGTACCGCTATATCGGGATTTGGATCAGGCATGTTATTGATGATATTTGAGTAAGAGCAGTGAGGGGTCAGTAATATAGGTCAATAGGGTTCAAAGTGTTAATGCATGTAAATTAATGTTCTATGTTTTAACACATTCCCACCTTTGAATTATAATAGAACAGCATGTTATGGAAAACTGGTTTCTATTTTAAATACATTGGGTCCAGCTTTTAAGTTTTATGTGGTAAATATGCAAATAGTTTCAAGTGGCTAGGATGCTTGTTTAAAAAAAAACACCAAAAAAACACTTATGTCAATGAAAAAGTGACAGGTGACATTTCACATTTTCATTTTGATCTGTATATTGTTACTACTAATATTCTACAAGTCTCTCTCTTACAATATTATAAAAAGGTGTCGGTGTAATAAGGGGATAAAAAATAGTCAGGAGAGAAGAGGTTGATGTAGACAATAAGCATGTAAAAATTATACTTCATTACTGGATGAAAGTTTTAAAGTTGTAAGAAACAAACATATTCTTTAGTAGAGAGTAATAGAAGAAAGGAGAGGGAATAAATCCAAAAATAATTTATTAAAGATAACAAAACTTTTAAATGTATATTTATATGGCCTAGGGGTAGAACATCGGCTTCTGACGTAAAAGGTTCATGGTTCAAGCCCTGGCAATTTCGCTCCCTTCTGATTGGGTTGCTGTCAATTTAATTTGATTATCGGAAACAGGAGTGATGATATCCCTGCCCCGTCTCGTGTGTGGCGGTATCTCGTCTGTCCCTAATATAGCCTATATAGTGCTGATGTTGGACATTAAACCAACTCAACTCAGCTCAACTTCTACCAATCTCTTTCCACATACAGAGGTCCATAAGTGACTATTTCACGGATCAGGACAAAGATGTTCCTGATGGAGCACAAGTAGGGTCTCAAATAACCTCTAAAGACACAAAGAAGAAGAGCAGTATCAGAACTGGGTCCAGCTCAGGTGCAGCTTCAAGCAAAAACTCTACAGATCCAGATAGTCTTACTCTAGGGTAAGTTCAACATGATCAAATACCAAAATGTCTTTATTGCAATAGATTTGGTGTTTGGGTTTTTCTCTTTACAAGTCGTAGAAAAGAGAGTTTTTTTTTCAAAGTTTGCTTTTTTGTGACCATGAAATAGAAAATCCAATTTCATCAGGGTTTCACTAGGATTGCCTAAGGTTTATAAAGTTAAAGATGTCTTGGCCTGTTGGATTCAACCAAGTTAAAAATATGTTATTGAAAAATTACCAAGCACAGCCCTTGTTTAATAACACTATTTGATGGAGGATTGCTGCAACAGCATTCTATTCCTCTTTTTCAAATCGAAGAAACATGCTGTTTAGTGAGAAGGGAATATGGGACACAAAATGGAGGCATAGGTAGACAGAATAAAAGAGACAAAACATCAAAGACAGAGTAACATAGTAGATCATCAATCAATGCTGTTATTTCCTTATGTTCATTTCTGGGTCCCTTTGCAAGACATACACACAAAAAGTAAAAAAGTAAAGTGCGGCTCTAAGAAATACAAAACAATATAAATGTTAGTGATTATCTGAGATCAGAGTCTTGACTGCTATCTGCTGTTTTATTAAATGGAGCTATGTTCAGACAAAAATAATGGTCATCGATAATAATATTGCACTAAATCTTGTTTTTCAATACACTGATAGACATCCTTTTTATAAGGCAATAACAATTACAGACTGTGTAGATCCTTTTTTTGTGGATTAGCTTGAGATGTGCGATACTTTGGGCATGCACCTTTTGTAAAGATTACACTATTATAAAGCACACACAAAAACAATTTTGCTCACCTTCAAATGTAGGGGTATATAGATGTTTCTGACTCAACAATCCGACCTTCTCTGTATATTTCTTTTTTTGCTCTGGTTGATTGCCATTGAGAACAGTCTCGGTGTGTTTTGATGGTGGGCACGGTGATATTTGGCGCTGTGCAGCGGGGGGATCAGCACTGTTAGGTGCCTCTGGCACCGGCTCCTGGGCCACATGCTGTTGCATGGTGTTGGAGACCGAAGTCTCAGGATCAACTTTATTTCCATGACGGTTGTGATCCCTAATGTCCTTGGGTTTCTCGATTGTAGAGTCCCTGTTTATTTGAAGCCTCCTTGTAGCCTGGTTATTAACAGATGGCATGATTTGATCCTGAACATTTCGAGCTTCAGAGATTCCTGTGTATCAGGCTATCCTGCCTGTACATTTTTCCAACATGCCATGCTCTAAAAGTATTGTAAATCTTTTTATCGTACATCATCTTAGAGATAGTCATTTTAATTACAAATCTGAGTCCTGGAGAAGTATATATATATTTTTTTTAATCTTGTTTTGTTTGTTTGGTCAATGCTAAAGTTTTATCCTTTATATTATAATAACTTTGAATCCTCAATCTGATATTTGCACACTTTTATTGCAACTTCTGTGGAATGAAAGAAATTAAAATGTGAACACTTATGTTTTCGGTTTAAATCTTAAGCTCTTAATGGCTTTGTTTGGAAGATAATATTTTATCATAATAAATGTGGGTTTTTTTCTGGTACATTAAGTGAGCTCACATAGTCAAAAAGTTATGTAGGCATATGTGAACAAAATAATCATGATCCTAAAAGTCAAAGTAGCACATATAACTATGAGAGACTCATGTTAAAAGAGTGATAAGATGTACGAATAAGGTACCAGGAAACATACAGTGGACTATGCTGTTAAATAAATTTATAATAAAAAAAACAACTGAAAAGGGTTCAGAAATGTAGCTGCTAAGTATTAGAGATCTTTGCCTGTATTGCCCATAAAGCAAACAGTAACGGGTTTAAAACTGACGCCTTAAAAGATCAAAGTCTCTCAATGTAAAGTTTGTATTGTAAAATGGGTTTTGCAATCAAATCCTTTGAAACTCACACAGTGGTAAGCTAAAAAGAAACATTCCTTTCGTGATATGCATCATAGATTACATGCATCTTGCAAAGCTATTAAGAAATAAGGAAATTGTTTGCTGTTGTTTGTCAACATAGAAAAATGAGAACATTAGTGACACAATTGAGTCTAAAAAGCCTCGACATATTTTTGCCCCCCCCCCCCCCCCAAATATGCTGTATAGTAAGGTATATTGAAACATTACTTTCAAATACTTTCGGGTTAGGGTAGATTGTAAGACTAAAATGCTAAGAGAATTTTAACACTTTGTGAAAAACTGAGATGCCAATGTTGATTTTTTCGTGTTGTGGTTAAGTGGTTGGCGAATATAGCATATTATACGTTGCGATGAGATATTGAATGCATGATTTGTCAATGCCATGCTGTATAAAAAAACTTCAAATTTGTCTAGTTCGATAGTAACTAAATGGGTCATTAAAGGTTTAACATTTCTAGTTGTACACAGAACCACTTAAAGAGCTTTTCAAAAACATTAACTTTTATGTAATTTTCTTAAAATGGGGAATATTAGGCAGCAGTTTAAATAGAGCTGATCTCTGGTATTTTCCCATGTGTCTAATTAAATACCGTCACCCAGATAAGAATACAGAATGGGTTTAAATCGAGGCTTCTTTTACTAGACGCCAAGTCGCCGAAACAACACACATTTTCATTAAGGATAAACACATCTATAAAGTAATAAGCAAATAAGCATTACACAGTAAGCATAATTATGTTACATTTTAATTGCGTTGGTTGAGTAGGCTTTCCAAGTAATTCAACAAAACAAAAAACCTTTACATCTAAAAGGTCCCCTTTTTGTTAAGAAACACAAAATAGTACTACGTATGTATTTATAATTTTTATTTATTTAAGATCGATTATTATACCCTACCCAAATAAATACACATTTGTCGTTAAGAGGTTGTCATAAACATCGGAAATGAACGTAAAGTATGATTCTATGTATCTATAAACAGTTTTGACATACATACCTTTGATCATTTCCAGTAGTTGTAGTAATCTAATACTATTGTATACTTACAAAAATTGTAAATACTCCTTCATATTCTTGTTAAGTTTATCGCCCCAATATAAGAAACAGGGAATATCAGTTATCCTACTCAAAGTCTAGATTGATGCGTTCCTTCTCAAAGACCAAGAATTGGCTTTTATTCTCAAATGTGTTTACAAATAAATATGAAAAAAAAAAGAATATTTTACAAAATTAATTTGATCAACACAATCACCAGCTGTGCGCTCCCTTTCCCCCTCCCCCCCTCTCTCTCTTTCTCTCTCTCTCTCTCTCTCTCTCTCTCTCTCTCTCTCTCTCTCTCTCTCTCTTTCCATCCGCCCACCTTTGATATATCCGAATGAGAGCCTAGCACACGATTATGTATTTGACTGGATGTTATCGATTTTCTTTAATTCTGACAACTTTACTACGTTTTACGTGCATCCAGTTTCATCATTTAGAAATAAGAAACCACGAAAAAAAGACATTACCATAAAAATATGCGATGAAGATGGTTAAATTTTGTTTATCTTGCTTCTGTGAAAACATCAGGCAAGGCAAAACAAAAAAACATAGATCATAGAATTGTTTTGCTTTTCTTACATTCGTCATCGTCAGATAGAATTTATTTGCTAAGTGCATAGAACCATTTTGCTTCTCTTGCGCACGATAATCTATAAAAATAGAATTCATAGATTCTTGGGCTTCTTTGTCGTCCGTCCTATCCTAAACTGATATAGAACCGGTTATATAGCATTATTTATGTTATTACTTATGTTATCTGTTCATGCATGCGACTGCGCCTGGGGTAGAACATTGGCTCCCGACACAGGAGGTCGCGGTTCGAGCGCCGCTCTGGCGGCTTCGTCCCCCTACTGGTTGAGTCGGTGTCAGTGCACTGTCTCTGTATGGCAACGCGTAAACTTGTCCGACGTTAGTTTTGGGGTCCGTCCACAGTATAGCTTATAAAGTGCTGACGTTGGACGCTAAGCATCACCTCTTATTTTTTATGTCTTAAATCTGCTTTGTTTTGGTTGTACCCCATAATACGTTCTAAAAGACATATCCTGACGAGCCTATGTACATAGTTCACAATCTTACTTTTTGCAATGCTCACATAATTACCGGTATTTAAATCCGCGGAAACACAATTTTAACACTTTTGTCCGTCTTTCAAGAATACACAGTGATCAGTGAATGAAAACTCCTGAAGCGGCTTGATCCAATGCCTCTGTCGCAAAAACTTCGCCCTATTATTCGACTCATCACCTGTTTTCCCGCTCACCCGATCGGAACACAGAAGTTGTTTATACATTTAATTAGAGTCACTCATTTCAGACACTCTGAAATTAATACCAAATACTGATGCTCTTACTGTCGCAACACATGTTTCTGCCAGGACACACAAGTATCTATATCTGTAAGAGACGACACTCGAACGTGACCAAACAAAACTTATAAATGTATTTACTGACATTGATCGAATCATCTGAACATTGATATAGAACCACGTTATCAGAAGCTTGGAAAGTCTGTCAGAGAATATAAATATATAATACGGCCGATGCAGTTCGCATGCATGGACAGATGACATAAGTAAAATAATATAACCAATGTTCGCAATATCATGTTAATGGGAATAGGCACGAAATACTAAAAAAAAAATGAGTCGATCGATATGTGACAAATATATTCTACCCTACTAGAGTTGGCGTTCTGATCATCGATTTTGTTAGTTTGTTGGTTGTTGTTTTTGTTGTTTTTGTTGTTTTTTGTTAATTTGTTGTTGTTGGTTTTTTTTTAGTTTTGTTAGTTTGTTTTTTATTTCGTGGAAACGATAGCCGAGCTTTTGCGTGCTTATTTGTTATCTTTGTAAAAAGTAATAGAAGTGTTGTTGGTTTTTTTTTTCAAAATGATGAAGAAAAAAAAATACTGTACAACATAATATTTGAAAAATCCTGCTCACAATCATATTCACGCCTACACCATGGCAATCTCCATTATTGTTTTGTTTATTTATGATATCTTAGATTTAAATTGGCAGGAATCACATAATGCTATGTAACTTTATTCATTCTAATAAGGATCAATACAGGAAAAATAGGACGTCACTGTATGGTTATAAACGAGCCGAGAGCAACAAACATAGTTTAGTAGTCTATTGTACGGTTTTATCTTCTCGATCTCTGATAGTGTCCGGCCTGCGAACTTCTAGCAGTGTTTTCACTCACAGCACAGTCATGGCGCTCACTCAGAGAAAGGCGCTCCTAAATCGCTATATTTTTTTAACACTTTTGGCCCCATTGGTTTTGATTACCCAGTATACATCGTTTACAGCCATAAAGACATACTTTAATCGCAAATATTAAATAACTAGTGTTTTAAAGTTATGGGGGATAAAAAAAAAACAATACTTACGTTGGCAGTAACAAGTAAATTCTGTTAGTCCAGTGCACACGGGTGAGCTAAATTTGACTGCACCTTTCTTTGGGTTAGATTGTCTCGAGGTGATCGAGTAATAGATCTGAAATAATGCATTTCCTATTGTTCATGAATCAAAAGGAAATAGCTTATCCGAAAGGCGCAGGTGTTTTTTTATTCCTCTAATTATTCAAGCACAACAGTCCGAAAACACCAACACAATTATACCAGACTGTCCAGTGGTCACATATTGACACGGGAAGTTTGCGTTACAACAGGGACAACAGTTGGCCACGGTACTTATGTTATAGGCCTTGTACATTGTGTATTAAGTACTGGATCTACCCAGTGTTTGCATGTATTTGTTCGGGCTTATAGCCTATTTATTTTATGTGGGGTGGAAATATTCTCACCCCCTCGTTTCGTTAATTGTTAATAATAGAAACACAGATTTGATTTGCGGATGTCATTTGGTGAGCTGTTCAGAGAAAGAGAGAGAGAAAGGGTGACAGACTTACAGACAGACAGAGACAGGAGAGAACATAGTAGACAAACAGGCACATAAGTGGAGACGCTGAATTACACCTAGAAACGAACAGAAAAGAAAACAAATTGAATTGGTATGTGTATGGTAGACGGATAGATAAATACTTGGAGTGGGGACATAATTGAATTATTGTCTATATTAATACGCATCGGTTGACAGATTAACAGATAACGAGAGTGATAAAAGTAGCATTATTTTGTATTGGTTCAGTAGAAAGACTGAAGGCTTAACATTTTTTTTTACAGTTACGTTGACAACAGTAGCAGCAGTAAATGTGGTGTCTTCTTCTTGTGGTTGTTGTTTTTATTGCCATTGTGACTATAAGAAGAACAAGAAAGTGATGAAAAGGGATACTAAGTGAGGATATTATTAAAAGTCAGTAACATTTAAAAATAAAAGTGCAGTTAGAGGAAGATGAAGAGGCGACAATTGATTAATATGGAGAGTGTAAACCAGTTAATTAAAAGGTTATTGCTCTCCCTAAATGTGCAACACTGTTAACATTTTGTAACTGTGTTTCACGATGTACATTATCTTGCAATCAGATATGTTTGCAATTACCATAATTATGATCGTCGAGTAAATCAAAAACTTTTTGATCTACTTTTTGAACCGGATAAACTTTAATTAGGTATCACGCTTAATTTAATTTAGGGAATGACTGTGACTAAGCTTGTTTAATGTTCCGGACTAAATGGCAGGATGGCTGAGGTTCGCATCTTAGCATTTGCCCCTGTCACAGTACATGTAATGATGTATTTGATTCTCCGGTGAAACCAGCAGCCATATAAACCAATCGGAGATTTCTGTAGACCTATATGCCCATGAGGCTCGTCTCTCAAGCTTTATGCTTTTTCTCCGAACAATCATTAGATGTACGTGAAATCTTAGAATGAAAAAATGTTATTTTCTTTCCAAAGTGATTATTCTGAACGTTATCCCAAACTGCGCTGACTGTTATTGTTATTAATATCAAACTAAGCAACGCGCCAACCATTCATTGTGAAGTTGGCAAGGGAAGGGTGGATACAGACCAGTGAATAACGCCGAACAGCGCGCTGCTTGCTATTGAGAGGTTAACTTGGATCATTTAGTACGGTGGACTGGGTATATATGCATAATATAGCATATAGCTTGCCAACAGTAGGTCTCAGATCGGATCCCTGATCAAAGTTAATCAATTTGGGTCTTACTAACTTAAAAGGAGTGTTACTGAAAAACTAAAATTGATAGATGTAGATCAAACTTGGGACCGATCGCTAATAAAAACAAAAGTTTTGTTCCACTCGGTGTGAGAGGCGCGTTAGTTTGAATACATAAAAAGGTCTCACATCAATATGTAAATAATCATAACACCGGACTCTGTAAAAAAAAAATATCAAGAACAACAGAAACATACATCTACTGTAGGGAGACAGTAGTATATTTTGTAATACACACACGCACGACACCCACGCATATATATATATATATATATATACATAATTTTAACTTTTGTCATTGACTCTAAGTGTTAATGTCAGTAGTGCCAGTTTTCCATTCAGTAAAACAAGTAAAAAATTGGCAGGTTATAGTTCAATAAAAAGAAAAATGCTATGCGCTTTAATGAAAAAAAATGACCTACAGGCATCCCTGTTATATTTATGTTGAATTTTTGTTGCTGTTTGTTTATTCAATTATACAAATTGATTATCAAATCTTAGTACAAAAGATCTTTTGTACTTATCTCTTTGAGTTTACAATGGCTATAATTTTGTTCCGATTGGGATTTTTTTTTATAAGAGATTGGATTAAGCTTTTAGGAAGTAAGTATATTTTGGACGCTTTATGTTTGTTCCGAAAATGTAAGATGTACTTTTTCGTCGATGAAGCTATGGCATCTGACTGAAGACTAGACGTAACGTTATTTCTGTCCCAGCTCACAGCTCTTTGCAGATCGCTTGTTTCATGTAATTCCGATGGTCGCATCAGTGTTGAGTCAGAGCGTCCACTGCAGATGTTAGCCACCAGAGGTTGAAAAACTTGAATTATATGCAAATGAACCAGTTTGATTTGGTCCTGGACTTGACGCTCATGTGACATTGAAGCCCAGGCTGAGACCGGCTGCGATTATCAGTGAACGCGTAAACAACACTGAACCTTCAACTGACTTATTTTTTTAGAGATACATCCACACAAACGTCGCTTCAATTATGGGCTCACCATGAGCAACTGATTTCGTTTACCATAATTGTGAAATTAGACACAAGTTAATATAACATTAGATCACAATATTGTTATTGACTTGATGACTCACAGGATATAATAACGTACAAGTCAGTCTGATTTATGCCATGGAGACACACGCACACACACACACACACACACACACAGAAACACACAAAGGGATATAGGAAACGACAAACAACATTATGTTTGTATATCCTGCTCTACGAATAAGCAATAAGGTCTCACAACATAGTTCCTTAACAACAGAGTGTTACACGAAATCCATGTCCTTGCCTCTGCTAGGCTCTTTAGAGCCATATGAATTTCTGTTCAACACTTTTCTGTCTACTCCTGTTCCCTCAAATCATTACTACTACTACTACTACTACTACTACTACTACTACTACTACTACTACTACTACTACTACTACTACTTCTACTACTACTACTACTACTACTACTACTACTACTACTACTACTACTACTACTACTACTACTACTACTACTACTACTACTACTACTACTACTACTACTACTACTACCACTACCACTACCACTACTACTACTACTGCTACTAAATTATACTACTGCTGCTGCTGCTGCTGCTGATGATGATGATGATGACGACGACGATAATGCTGCTGCTGATGATGATCCTAATAATGATGAAAGTAATATTAATAATGATAATAATGCAGAGGATAGCGCTGCATTTGAAAAGAGCTGTAGATGTTTACTGATTAATATATTATGTCCAATAATGAGTGTACTAAGGGTAAAGCTTTTTCCTATGTAAAACACAGCAGAATCATTTACAATATATATCATCCCCACGTAAGGTTATTAAAGCGATATGAATTTGTTAACCTTGGCATTCGTGCCGCATACCAATCTTTTCATTATTCGTTTTAAGCCTTATTTCAAACATTCCTATGTTAATATGCCAGTTTTCCAAGCGAAGAGATTACATTTTCTGTTGTTACGAAATGAGGAGTGAAATGGTGGTGGGTTGTTCTCCTGTTCCTTCAAATCATTACTACTACTACTACTACTACTACTACTACTACTACCACTACTACTACTACTACTACTGCTGCTGCTGCTGATGATGATGATGGTGATGATGACGACGACGACCATAATGCTGCTAATGATGATGCTCCTAATAGTGATGAAAGTAATATTAATAATGATAATAATGCAGAGGATAGCGCTGTTTTTGAAAAGAGCTGTATATGTTTACTGATTTATGTCCAATAATGAGTGTACTAGGGTTTAAAGCTTTTTCCTATGTAAAACACAACAGAATCATTTACAATATATCATCCCCACGTAAGGTTATTGAAGCGATATGAATTTGTTAACCTTGGATTCGTGCCGCATATCAATCTTTTCATTATTTCAAACATTCCTATGTTAATATGCCAGTTTTTCAAGCGAAGAGATTACATTTTCTGTTGTTACGAAATGAGGAGTGAAATGGGTGGTAGATGAGGGTGAGGGGGGGGGGAAGAGCGAAGGCAGATAAAAACAAAGACGATAGAGAATAACTCATATTCTCACCACACCACGTAATATTTTCCATGGTCATGAAACAGGCTGTTGGGTCGAAGAAGAAGAAGTAGTTCAGTCTCATCTGTTCTTTAATAAATTTCTATTAAGACTGTAGCCTTTAAATGCAATGAGCTACGCTATATCTAGAGTGGCTAAAAACATTTTACTCTATTATGTCATTATATATTTTGCTGCTGATAAATCTAACACTAGCTTTCATTTCTTTGTATTTTGTAATGCCTTTAGTTGGTTGCTATGGTGTTTTAAGGTCCAACGCGAGCAACTATCGCGGACATGTCCCAAGACTGGCGTTTGACAGTTTCACTTCGCCGGTGTGTCTCTGTAACGCCCATCACCATAACTTCTGATTCAGCCAATCACACTTATAAACTGACCCGGACAAATAAAGTTTCCCCCATCGTGGGATGGAACTGGAGATCTCTCGAACAGAATCCAAGCGCAGTACCATGACGTTGGTCTCCCAATCAGTCAAAATGTGTTTTTCCGATTCTGTCCCTTACTGGTTGGATCGGTGTCAGTATCATGTGCCTGACTGGGACATGGTATCCCTAAACTATCTCAGTACGTCTGTATGGCGGTACGTAAAAAAAAAATTCTGACGTTAATCTCGAGACCCGTCCACAATCTATCATATATAGGGCTCACGTTGAACTCAAAGCAACCAACTGAGCTCAACTTAAATCACCCCCTTTCCCCTCCCCCTTCTGAAAGAAAACGAAAACTCTGTGTCTTGATACAAGCAATACAAATCAGTGTGCGGGTAATATAGGAGTCGGGGAGGCATGAGGTCGCTGCGCAGGAAGGTCTGGTGCGCGTCCTGTCCTGGAACATAGACGGCCTTGACCCTGACAACCTCCAGTCGCGCACCGAGGGCGCCTGTGCTGTCCTGCTGCAGTAAGTACAGTGTTTGTTGGTCAGGTTTTTCATGGCCAACGTTCTCTGAATATTATGGCTTTCTGTCCTTCCGTTCAGAGCTCTCCATCTCTCTCTCTCTCTCTCTCTCTCTCTCTCTCTCTCTCTCTTTCTCTCTTTCTCTCTGTCTGTCTCTCTCTCTCTCTCTCTCTCTCTCTCTGTCTCTCTCTCTCTCTCTCTCTCTCTCTCTCTCTCTCTCTCTCTCTTTCTCTCTCTCTCTCTCTCTCTCTCTCTCTCTCTCTCTCTCTTTATCTCTATGTATGTCTGCCTCTCTCTCTTTATCTCTCTCTCTCAATTTATTATGACATTTCTTGCCGTTGACTTCCCTCGGTAGGCGGTGCTGCATTAAATGTTGGAACCTGTCGAATTCAGATACTGCTTAAAGTTGCTCAGAACATACATGAAGAGTCTTTTTGCATGCTTTCAAACAAGATCTGATGAAACCATTATTTAGTTGGTTAAATGCATGCAAAACATTATGTTTGTCAGAATGCAGTTCTGTATCCCGTTGGAGATACACATGTAGCCCAGTTGTTGACATCGGACGTTCAGAAAGCAACCATCCAACTTATCCTCCAGGGTGTTTCCGCGCTGTCTCTGTGTAGCAGTACATAAAACTTTGAGGCGTTAGTCCTAGAACCCGTCCGCTATGTATCCTAGTTTCTGAAACCAACAAAACATATTCAAATGAAATCGTCCCCTAGGTAAAAGTAGGTTTCGCGAAGTCTTATTTAGAAAATGTCACGTGCAAGCTGTGACCGTAAATTATATTACGGATCAATATGTGTGCACACCACCAGCACTTACCAGGCAGTCGCTTCCACAAAATGCATGTAAAATAATTGACAGTTTTTACTATAGAGTTTATTATTTTGATTTTGATTTGCAGCTATGTTCAATATTTGTTAACTGTGCATGATAAATTCTAACAACACATAAATACTCATGCTGAAAAACCGGGTCTAAAATATGCTTTTCGTGGCATGCTATGAAACCAGATGTTCACAGAGAGGGCAATTATGTCAAATTACTCGGCATCGTTTTCAAATGGTTAAAAATATCGATTCCATCAATGAAGCACCCGGTTAGGACTCAGTTAAAATACATACTACATGTTTCAATGAAAGGGTGGTTTTTCAACCGTTGTTGCAGATTTACAAATTGAACAAAATTATTTTTGTATAACAATACATTTTAGAAGTGGCAGTGGGTAAATAACTGTGGGTGGCGGAAGTACAGATCTTTAAGTTAACTGTACTGCCTGGCTTTTTTTTTATGTAGCCACCTTTACAATAATGTCAATTGACAGGATGCGATAGAGGATAAAAAATGCATAGCTGTGCTCTAGCTCAACACGACCTTCATTTTGTTAACCCAGCGGTCGCACCCAATATACAATGTGTATTAGCTAGCTTTGTTTTCTATACATGTAGCCTACTTCAACATAATCTCAAAATATAGACAACAGTAATACTCCATTCACTATAATTATCCTCTTATCCAATTGGTATTAATAAAATGGTATTGCCGTTTTGTTATTATAAACAATTGCAATTTTATATTATCGTTTCCTTAGCTGAAACGTTATTTTCATCGTGATTTTTTATACCGCACATTTGAACATCATCAAGAGCAACTATATTTTTATGTCACCTATTGAAAAAATGTGAGAAATTACCGATTTTTAAAGATGCTTAGTAGCGATTTTTAATTTTAAAACGAATTTAGCCAAGTTTGCTTTGCCACTATTATGCTTTGCATGCATTTAATCAACCAATTAATGTTTTCATTGGATTCTTTTGGTCGTAAGCTTACGACTCGCATAAAGATATAAGAATAAGAGAGCTTACGACGAGTACAAACTACTGCGATGTTATAGTTACTATTTATCCCATACTAAATAATCTTATTTAATGGTTTGGTCCCCACGATTACAAAAATATGACAATTTACAGCAGGTTTGGGGTTTTTTTTTAAACCAATTTACGGGCTTCTGGGAAATTATTTAGTTTGTCTTTGACCTCATTTGTATGCATCTACGGTGTGTAGAAAGGACAAACAACAAAAAATTACGTACACGTATTTATATGATCTTCAAGGAGGAAATCCTGACTATTATAATTATAGGTATTATTTTAAGCACGCTGGGGATGAAACGTACCAGAAGCGTGTGTCTTGTCTGTTTAATAAGTTCAAGATACTTACAACCCCACCTGTTGCCATATAGTTATGTTCAAAGAGACATGTCTAAGCCCCAAACGATGTCACGACCTATGTTTCGTACGTCAGACAACATAAAAATGTCATGGATTAAATGATTGACAAACGAAAAAAAAACCACAAAAACAGTACGCCTAATATGGTTTAGAAGGATCAAAATCAGGTATGTAATTGTAACGCAGACTTCAGTAAAGAAAAAATAATGGGAAGAAAGCAAATATTATATTATTGTATCTGATGAGTTAGCCTTAAACGAGGAGATGCAACGCAAAAAAGAATCCATATGGCCTAAAGGAAGAAACCACTGAAGTGAATGTCTGCTTTGTTTAGGAGAAAAAAAAAAGGGTTGGATTCGACTGCAACTTATTTAATCGAATTCGGAAATGATGCTTATTTTCTGGCGCAGTCTCTTGCAGAAGAGGCTAGGCAATAGATCTCGAATTTTCTCAAGGATTTTGCCTTCATTTTTTTAAACATGCATAATTATTGTCATTTGTAGTAAAATACCTTTATATTTTGTTTTATGTCATTGATGAGCGCTTCAACATCCAATTTCTGTTTGTTTTTGTTATGTGTTTTGTTTGTTTGGACCGATTTTGACGTGTTTCGACGAATTTTGACATGAAGCAGGTTTCAACAGGTTTTGATTGGTTTCGACGTGTTCCAACACTCTCTGGATGTTAAAATACTATCCGTAGAAATTACGCGCTGTCATTGCTTTATAGGTATATGAGCTCCATTTTGAATACATTGTTGTTGTTTTTTTTTGTTATTGCTGCTGTTGTTGTTTAAATACCCCCCCCCCACACACACACACACACACGCACGCACACACATGTAAAATTTATACATAATTTATAATATTCATTTTTGCTGGATACATATTCAATATTTTTCCTCATGAAAACCAAGATGGAAGTTGTTAAGTTACCAAGTCTTTTTGTTTTATTATATGCACACTTATGTTTATCATTCTCTACCCTTAAATTGTTATAGCAATAACAGTATCGCACACAATACTCGAATACTGTGGTGTCACAGGTATAGATAATTATTTCCTACACCGTTAACACATATCTATGCTGTAAAGGGAGCGTCCTGAGGTGATCTTCCTGCAGGAGGTTGTTCACCGCAGTCTCGGCATCATCAGGACCAAGCTGGAGAGCCACTACACTGTCGTCACTGGCGACCTGGATATTGTGAACACACCAGTGAGTTACTGCTCAGGGGTTTAGTTTATTACCAATAAAAACTAATACATGTATGTCTGTTAAGTTGGTCGATTGGGTGGTTGCTTGGTCAGTTACATCCAATAACATTAACCGCAACTCAGTTATATCGTGGATGTATCTCATAACTAACGTCAGACAATTTTATGTGCTGTCACACAGATTGCGGATATTAGGACTTCTGTCTCAGCCAGTCACATTTTACTGGCACTAACCTAAGAAGTCAGGCACGAAATCCAATAAATATTTTTGTGTCATTTTGGGATTCGAATGGGGAGACTGCGATTAGAACCCTGGTGCTCTACAGTCTACCCTTTAGAAAGTCACCACCGTATTATCAGTTTTTTTTTTCCGAAAAATCCTATAGCGAGACAAGGCGTACCGGCTCTGAGATTTGAACCTATATCTTGGTCTAGAAAAATAAACTGAATAAACACATCAGACCCGCTTAGTGTGGCTAACATTTGTCTTTACATTGGTATATACCACACCACCATTCTAGTTTTACTCTGCTAAAGACATCAGCATACAGTGGGTAGGCGCGGTAGGATAAACTAAGATTTTTTAGAGAAGATGTAGAGAGAGAGCATTTATGCATAACCAGAACACCTGCTGTGTAATTTTGAAATGTTTTTTTATTTCACCAAGCTGGACTAATAGTAATACAATGTCCCACTCACCTATCTGACATTTTTCATCTCTGCCGTCTGTTCTTCCATTTAAATATATTCACTATACGTTACTTTACCAGGGAGCTTATTTTACAGCCATGCTTTTGAGGAAGAACACTGTGGTGATGGAGAAGGTGAAGGTGATGGACTTTCCTGGATCTCTCATGACTCGAGACCTTATGGAAGTCCAGGTAGGTCAGATGTTTTCAGGATAATAAGATTGTGTATAATTTGCAAACTCTTCTTTGAATAGAAAGGTGAGGTGTGTGTATGAGAGAGAGAGAGAGAGAGAGAGAGAGAGAGAGAGAGAGAGAGAGAGAGAGAGATCTTGAAAGACAAGAACATGCAGGAATTTAAATTTAAGACAGGGAGAGTGAAATTGAGAGATTGACTGAGTGAGTTAGTGAGTGTCATACAAGGCATTTATTTTGGTATACAGCATTATTATTTTGTAACTCTTCTCAGAAAAACGATTTGGTTTAGATAATCATATCCTATTCATTTTTGGTTTAGGATTATCTTATGCAGAAGTCTTTTATCTTCCATTTTCTGTGTCTTTTTTTTAAATCACTAGGAAAGCCTGATCGATTTACTACCTTTAGATACGTTGTGAGTTTATTAAGTGGTTTATGTGTTAGCTGTTGAATATACATGTACTTTACGATTTTGATATAGATAGCTAATCTAGGTTAGACCTGATATGGTACAGTACTAATCTAGGAATAGGTTAAGATATTTCACTGCCTAGCAAGTTGAGAGGTAGATTTCCACAAGTACAAAGTGGGTAGGTTTGATTTGCTGGAATCAGAGGTTTTGGGAACTCCTTAATTTTTTTTAATTGGGTTTAGAACTCATTATTTATAAGCAGGGTAAACTAAGTTGGAAACTTGTTACAATAAAAAATATTTGTGGGGCCCACATAGAGAAAAAAGTTAGAATTATACAATCTCTTGGCGTACCAGTTCTCTTTATTCGAAATGTCAACTATGTGTTATATTGCACTATGCTTAAAATTCTATACTATGATGGATATTATGATAATTCTTAATTAAACATTAACACTGATATAAACGTCTGCATTTTGAAACATTAAAGCTATGTCTATAGTGTGAATCCTCTTTTAAAGATTAGTTGTTAATACCAAAGACTAAGTAACATAGCAAACACATTTTTCTATACCTGCCATTAATTTGCTAGAGCTTATACCTTGAATTTAAGACCCATAGTTTGATGCTTTATTCAACATTGTATAAAAAAAACTACTTTGCATAACCAGGCTCTGTACTCCAGCAATCAATCTTTTAGGGCCAAATATATATTTTGTCATAGGAACACAATGCATTGTAACCTTAATCGGGCCTTCCTACTTCCTTTTCAGTGTCAAGTGAAAGGAATACCTATGGTTTTCCTCACCTCACACTTAGAAAGTACCAAGGATTATGGTGAGGAGAGACGCCGTCAGTTGAAGATAGCTTTTGACCAAATGCTGGCATGTGGGGTCCTATCCTGGTATTAAAAGCCGCCTGATCTGAATCTCAGGGATAAAGAGGTACACTTTCTAAGCATCATCTCTATTCAACTAAGATTATGTTATGACGTATATTCAAAATATCAAGACTCAAAAGCTAAAATTTTCCGGACACTTAAAATGACATGACACATACAATGGTGGCCAAATTAAAGGGGAGAAAAAAAGAAGAGACAGACCTATAAGAAGGTGCAAACAATACTTAGAAAAATGACTTTCCATTATCCGTATTCTATTTCATCTTTAAACATTTCATGATGACACTTTTTTTTTATTTGCATAGGTCTCAGGCACATCAGCTAAACCCTCCGGAGTATATGATCTGTGGGAATGCACTGGAAAACGTCAAGAGGCTAAGTTTACTTGGGATCTTATAATCAATGATAATAAGCAATTGGGACTGAAATTCCAGCCAAGGTGCCGTTTTGACAGGCTTTATATTCGCCACTGTAGTTCCCAAACCTACCCCAGACTGAAGCCTGTCTACTTTGAGCTGGTGGGCATCCAACGTCTAGCCTCATGTCGTAGATTTCCAAGCGACCACTGGGGCATCCTAGCTCATCTACAGGTCCATAATCATATATATATGATTTAGATCTGTTAAGAGACAGTTAAATCAAAAATGCCTATATTAAAATGTTATGTTACAAATTGTTGGTATTCACTTAGATCACTGATTTATTGATCCAAGTCTTTCATGTATTGCAATTTTTAAAAATATATTTACTACTTTTGGCTCAATTGCTGCTGTTCTTTTGTTTAATGCTTCACTTCCTACTGGTGCTTTTTTTCTTTCCCATCGGCATCCTAGCTCATCTACAGGTCCTGAATAAGCCAGGAGCTTCGTGAATGTTTCCATGTAAAAAGATATACTCAGGAAACTATAAATGTTTTTTTGGTTATGCGTTGGGGGGAATGCTGATATTTGAGACAGTTTTTTTGTTTTGTCATGTGGTATAAACATGAGCTGTCGTGTATTAGCTAAAATTAAAAACTATTACAGTATATTACTCTGTACATTTATTACTTGTTATCTGCAATTGTGTTCATAATGAACTGAGTTCAATGTTATCTTTTTTTACTAAATTTTAGGTTTACTTATAAGAATTTCCATTGATTTTTTTTAATTCAAACGTTTAGTATTTTACACCATTACCAGCAGCACATGGTTTGTGGAATAAATCTATAGATGTTTGTAGAACTCAGAAAGAGATCTAAATTTCTATCACATCTAAAGATTATCATTTATCTGAAAAGACTTGAAATCTTCTTTTTATCTCTTAAGGATGAAGTTCATTCCTTTTAAAACTGAATTTCTGCAACAAAAACAGCTACTAGTGATCTTGATTCTTTTCAATTTGGTTTGGATCTGCATAGTTTTCAACCCTGTTCCTCATCTTCTAATTCTTGACAGAAAAAAGTTCATTGTGATGTTAGTTGCAATACTGAGTGGTGGTCCTTAGATCAATGTAGACAGTTTATGAGAACTCTAGATGCCACTTATGTATGATTTTTCTGCTTAGTATTTCTAATGTCTTCTTTTTTCTGCTGTGTAAGAGAAAGAGTTTAAATCTTATTCTATCATTTAGTGAGTTTTTGAATTATTTGAAGAGCAATCATCAATTTGTTTCATCAAATATTTTAATTCTCACAACAAATGCGTTTTTGTCATTATTTTCTGTAATATGGAATGCTTTAGATATCTGAGATAATCATTGATTTATTGGTATCAAGCTTTTTTATTATAATGTATTCATAAAATTAAGCTAAGTGCTTGGGCTTTTTTCCATGATCCCAATGTACTTTTGTATGTTTCCTCTTTATCTTTTTTTTCTTTTAATCTTGGTAAAAAATGTATTGATGTTATAAATTGTTAAATTTCTTCAATCTTGTTTTTGTATTCAGTTGAACAATGTTAAAATTTAATGCAGCTGTTATTACAAATGGGTCATTGCTTTAAAAGTGTTTATAATTCATGTTTCTGACTTTTATAGTAGCAGCTGTCTCTTTAGGCTTATTTGCACTACTCAGTCTCATTCCCAACATAGTAAAGTCGTGTATTTTACCATTTTTGATTACTTTCAACTGAACTCGTGAGTTAGTTCCTTCCTGACAAGTGTGCTTCTTTGTTTTCTTCATGCTTAGAACTTTCAAAAGTTCTATATAAGGATAACTCCCTTTTTTATACTGCATATCGTTTTATAACCTCCCCTCTCCTCCAATAAATGTGATCACCAGAAATATGCAACAGTTTCTGGATCTTGACTGTTGAAATGCAGACTTTCGTGAGCGGTTAAGCATGCAGACTATAATTTTTTCAAAAATACTTAGTCCACATTTATCAATATCTCCATGCTGAACTTAGAGATTTTAAAAGACAACATATACATTGACTGTTTAGTGTCGTTTAGCATTTGTTAATAGCAATTTAAGATTTAATGAAAATAACTCAAAAAAATATCTATATATGCAATATATAGCTTTCGTTGGTTAGGAAAGTTTATCAGAATTTAGGCTGACACATAAATGTACACTGCATTCCTATCTTTCATCTATTTTTTATGAATGGATAGCTTTTTATTACAATTTTGTGTCTGTGTGTGTTTATGATTGTGCTTGTCTTAATATGGCAAGATAGAACAGAAATAAAAATGATTAATTTTTACAAAAGTTGTAATCTGAGTTGGGCTTTTTGTATTTTGTTATGCTTTTACTCTAGTATAGAGAACATTAATTATGTTTGATTACAACAAAACTTGCCTATTGTTGAATTTAAGAAGATAAGTAAAGGTTTGATTGCTTTTGTATTTTGAAAGCTCAAGCCGATGAATAGCTTTAAGATCAAATAATATGTATTAGAAAGCATAAAGCTGTATACAAAATAATTCTGTTCTCCAATTAAAGAAAAAAATATGAAAAATGCACCCACAAGCTGAATACAATAATTGTATAAATGAGACGGAGAAAGATATTCTGCTAAAATTGGTCGCTGTATCCTAACCAACACACATGTGATATGAGCTGTGAATAGAAATCTCAGATGTTTTATAGAACAGTTGACTCACAATACAGAAATCCATGGTTACATTACTTGCTGTGTAATTCTTTATCGAGCATAATGTCAACAATTATACGATAAATCAAGTAAATTGCATAATACTTAGGATTGAAAGAACGAGCCGAAAAACACCTAAAAATGATAATGGTGGAGGAACGGGAAATCGCAAACGCTCTAGGCGCTGCATTTTCCCAGAACTCCTCCAACCATCACTACTCCCCTACATTTAAAAACTTTAAAGAGCGATTTTAGTAGAAACCGGTTGACTTCTCCCCATGTCTCTCTAAAGACTACAAGAAGCCATTCTCTATAAACGAAATATACTGCCTTACACTTCTGAAGGAGGCGGCCGCAGGCCCAGATCTCCTGCATAACAAAACTCTGAAAAATCTCCCAATTCAACCTCTTCAAAGTCTATTACAGCTTTTAACAAACTTTGGGCGTCATGTACTTTTCCGGAGTCCTAGCGCCCATTTCAAAACCTGGAAAAATCAGTAAACCCACAAAACTATGGTCCTATAGCTTTAACAAGCTGCATCTGTAAACTCTTTGAAAAAGTGGTAGCCAGACGACTATCATGGCATTTAGAAGTTAATAATCTCTTATCCAACTCCTGTGTGGATTTAGAGCAAAGAGGTGTACTACAGGTCACTTGATCCGAATTAAAACATTTATTAGATAGGCTTTTATCAATAACCAACACATGGTCGCTGTTTTCTTTGATCTAGAGAAAGCTTATGACACAACCTGGAAGTATGACAAACGTTAAAAATATAGGGTTCTAGGGCGACCTACCCATTACCATTACAATCTCATAGCTAATCGACAGTTCTAAGTAAAAGTTGGATCCTCTCTGTCTGACTCTTTCTTGCAGGAGCAGGGAGTTAGTCGTTTGCTGCAGAGCCTCTTCAATTTCAACCATAGAGCGGCAACTCCAACTACAGTTTAACGCTCTTCAGAAATGGGCAGACACAAACGGCTTCAAATTCTCTCCTGGGAAAACGATGGCTGTCATTTTTTTAATAAAAGGAAATGTCACAGGGATCGTCTCTACGTCGACCGCGGCCAAAGAATTCCTGGATGAAGATGCAAAAATTGGACTCTTTGGAGGCGTTATATTTGACACCTAAATATCTGGCAAAAAGTTTTAAAAAGCACCTAGGCTTATTAAATACTAACTCTATTGAAGAAGACACATTTTCGGAAACCCTTCCCTGGACGCTGGAAAGACCAGGAAGCATTCCTGACTTGGCAGCTCTCCAGAAGGACAAAACCACTCCAGAATTATACAGAGAAAAATGTGTTAAATTTAAAGAAAATCATTCAGACCATTATCTACTTTTCACTGACGGTCTAAAGATGAGACATGCGTCGGAGCTGCTTGCCACTCATCCTCAGTAGATAAATGCTGCGGAGTGAGTGCGAAGGTTTCAATATACATATATAGCCTACTGAGGAAGCAATTGCCCTGTGCATAGCACTAGGTACTGTCACCACCTCAAGAAACCACGGTATTATACCCTTTACTTTTAATCAACTTTTTTATGTACAATTTTATGCTTTTACCACTCAGAGAGATAAAGGAGTCACCTTTGCTACTAGTATAAATAATGTACTGGTTGTCTTAGAACACCATGAGCACAATAATAGTCTTTACCGCGCTGACGTGCCGTAAAAACAAACTCACTCACTCACTTTACTGCTTCCACCAGTACATGCCCCAACCTACTTGTTGTAGTCCTACGCTCAACCAAGGCTTGTTTAGTGAAGTCGCCGAAGTACACAATCCGCGCAGTTAGGACACGTTACACTGTGGCTGTTGTTCATGTTGTTTAGGTTGATTCGACTGAAAAAATTCCCCTTTTTATTTTCTCCTAACTAGGTACACTAGAAAAGTAAATATAACGTGTGTTGTTCATTTCGTTGGTTCGATACGTGTTTCTTTTCTTCTCATTTTTTAAATTGCTAAAGCTTTCCTTTCCCGCAACCTTATCAAAAAAGAAGAAGGGCAGCAACAAAAAAGTCAAAGGTTGAAAAAAATAGTTATCAATAATAGAATTGCTTCAAAAGTTAAAAAAAAAAATTCTTGAACAACGAAAGGTACATAACATTAAAAAAAAATAATAATAATGTGTGTTTTTGTTTAACCCCTAGCTCACCAGAGAAAAAAAAAAAAAAAAAAAACAGCGAATAAAACCACTAAAAAGCGCAGGCCTGTTTATCTCTGTTTACGACCACACGGAAAGAAAAAAGAAAATTTAATGTAGATCCGCATTTATTAACCTACGAAATTTTAAGCCCGAAATAATATCATTAATCCCTACAGAGAGTACGAGGAGGAAAGTTGCATAAGAAGAAGAACGATACGGTACGAAAAATATTGCATACGTAAGTTGACTCTTGGATAGGCTATGTGGTGACTTGCGGCTACAGAGAGAACGCAAGTTATGTGGTGAAAAAACTCCATAACAGAACAAAGGACCGAGAACTCCAACTGACCAAAAAAAATTAAAAGTTTCTCGTCTCACTCTCACATGTACTGAAACACAGAAAGTCTGCTGCTGATATGAAACAATTCCAACAATAATTATATTTCCTTCTAGATCTAGATCTAGATCTAGATTTAGTCAAGCAATAGATCTAGGCGAAGTACGTGTCTTATTTAAAATGTTTTTGGCATTATATTTATCTTGCCTTGGTCTACATTTAGATTATTTCGAAATTATTTTTCTCTGTGAAAAAATCAATTGATTTTAAAACCGCGTAAATATAAACATGACAGTGGGCGTGTCCGTCTTTTTAGGTTCTGCGTCTGTGCAGATTTGTGCTCTCGATTATGTGTCCACATCTGCCTTCTCATCAACACCATACTGGTCTCACATCTAAAATCCGACTTATCCTAAAAAATAAATCTTGTATATCAAGGCATGCATACACTCGTCTCACTCACAAACATGATATTTTGAGATTTTTTTAAAAAATTTATTTCATAGAAGAGATATGGCACCGTAAGCACAAATTTTGACTAGATCTAGATCTAGTGTTATGACGTTTTTTGCTTTTAATATAATTTGATTGATATCAACAGAAGATATAGATCTTAACAAAATTGTTTTCCAATTTAAAAAAACAACAACAAATGTGTAGGCCTATTGACAGAAAAAATGGTGAAACATTTAACATGGACCTAGATCTAATGAATTAAAAATTAAGTTTTGAAAAATACTTTAAACTTGATCTCTTCAGTTCATCTATAGATACGGCAAGGAATAGTTGTAGTGGTCTCTGATAATCATGAACCCAGTTGGCATTAGAATCTGCTTAAGACCAGGGGAATCTGAAGAAGAAAAAACCCTCCAGTCCAACATTTATTTATCAGAACTTTTAAATAAATATATTTGGTCATCTAAGACTAAGATCACGGGTATACACCATAGTGTATTAAAACAGGGAAAAAAAGTATCTCAGTAAAATTTTAAAAAGCACTTCTACTAACTGCCTGAATCTTAACCCCTGCGGCGCTTTGAAGGCACCCCGGCGGCCAGATGGTCAGTCTGGGTGTGAAAAAATGGGCTGTGGTACGACTGGTCACCTGATTTACTGACTTTATTGTTGCGGTGTTAGCGCTGTTATTTTTCTCCAATATTTCTAATTATAGTTCATAAAGCTATGTATTCTATTGCACTGAAAAGTTGGTTGATTTTACTATTTTGTTTGTTTCTGCTTTTAATTTTATTACTAATCATGTGGGAGGAATAAAGAAGAAGACAGTTATAAATTACTTTCTTTCATGCAGGTGATCACAATGAAACTTATTTAATTTTAAATAGCTGTAGGTCTAGTATGTTCCAGTTCATATCCTTTTATACATGAAGCAACATTCCTCCTGTGCGTCTCTTGGCTGAAAGGGCTATGCGTTTAGAGCCATTGTAGCCCCATTTGGAATTTCTACAATACAGAAGGGAAATACCAACTGATTATCGAAACGTTTGACGTCCTACTTGTCAATCAAGAGAACTAATTCTAGAGATATATCTGCAGCCATATATTGCTAAAAATCTCATCTTCAAATAAATGTTATGTCCCATAGATTTCTTACAGAGATGAACTAAAAAAAACGGGGTGGGTGGAAAAAAGCGGTGACACCAAAGATTTGAACCTTGGACCTCCTGCTCCTCGGTCTCAAGTGCTGGAGACCTGTCTTTACACCCCTACTAAGCCAACGCTAATAAAATTTAAATTTAATTAGATCTACATCCCACAAATTTCTAGAAAAATATCAGACCAAAATTTTGGCCACCTGCTAAGTATCGCATCGTCTGATTGAGAACGTAGGCCATGTGAGGCGGTACTGATCAAAGATTATCAAATCAAGCAAAGCACCGGCAGTTACAGTACATGTCGGCCTACTATCCAAATAAACTCATTAGCCTACAGTGTAAAAGTGAGCCAATCACAATTACAAGCCCACAGTCACAAATGTAGAACAGCCCCGAGTTCAACATGCAATGTAGCCAGCACCTGTTTCACATTCAGTGTATCTGTCTGCCTGTCTTTGTGTCTTGTGGGGTGGCGTTTGACACTTTTATGTAAATCAGTCAAAGCGTGGCTTTCATCACCATCTTCCCCTACTTCAATGGTCCAACCGTCTTTATAGTCTGGGACTAAACACCGTCAAGTTACCCAAGATCTCTACAGGGGGTATCTTGCTCCTAGCTCAGCCCTCTTCTTTCTTAGAGATCCAGGCTATCATCTGTGATATGACCGTCATAATGTGACAGGAAGGCTGAGAATCCTATGAACTATTCATAGATTTCATTGGTTAAATAATGATGAATCTATGTAAATAAAGAAATTGCCAATCTATCACATTGCTCTAGAGATGGGAGGGAAAGGTTATTTAGCAGACTTCAATCTTGTGAGGTGCTGGTCATCAAGGCAAAATTCAACTCCTTACCCCACAGCTGTGCATATGGATAGACTGTGCTCGATTTGCCAACTTTCTTTAGTTTGATTGATCAAAAGATTCACATGGACCTAATGCTAGGTTGTAGTGAAGCTGTTGAGGTGATATTATTGTTTGCATAGTTGCATACAGGTGAAGATGAGTTAGAAGATAGGGAGTAGCGGTAGGAGAGTGGTCCTTCTTGGATGGACTTGGAAGGTTTTTCACCTTCTATGATTGAATTGATCAAAATATAACTCGTCTTCAAATCTTGAGTACTAAAAATAATTGGTCAATGCACATTATTTTGGCCTAACAATTAAATAACACAAAATACCAACTCCTGGTGAGTGTGATGTTACGTGAAGAAGATTCAATCAAGAATTGTTAGCACCAGTAGAAATTATTTGCTTTTTAAATTATCACGTTGACTGTAGCCATTGTGAAACAAATTTATTTATGCATTTTTCTGATGCATTCCTTTTGTTAAAAAATGTACATTTATTGGTATTACATGCAATTTTTGTTTTAGCAGACATTTCTTCATAGAAAAACAACAATGAAGGAAATTGAAGTTTAATTATGTCCCCAATGGATTTGGTAAATGAATAAATCATTGAATTTTTCTATGTATAGTCACGAAAGTTTGAAGAAATTTTAAAACAGGATTGTGCTACAGACTATGTGCACAGAAAGTTGACTAATCACATTTAAAACACAAGGCTTGGGACAAGACACCAGGAACACTGTATCACTATGCCAATTTCAACTCTCCCAAGAAATGACCAGGAGGGTGAAAATGAAAATGATGGTAATCAGCAGGTATCAGAAACTGTGCTGAGGAACAATAGCTATACATTCACAAGAGCTGTAGTGAGGCAGAGGAGTGTTGGAACTTCTTTGTCTAGAAAACTCAAGACCTCTCCGACGGATGATTCGCTGTTTGCTGTGCAGGATGATGAGCATTTTTCTGTCCTTTCAAAGGTTTTCATACATTTTTTTATCTTTTCATAGATAATTTTAAAAAGATCTTTTTTGACACATAGTATTAATGGTTTATATTATTTCAGTAAGTCTTGAAATCTACTTGGATTTTAATTCTACTTTTGATCCGATTTCTAAAGATGTAAACATCTTCATGATTTATAAGTAAAAAAAAATTTTTTTTTAATTTTGATGGGTTGATGTTTTTTCTTCTAAATATGCCTTTTTTATATTATGAAGATTGTTTGTCTTTTCTAGCTCCAACATTGTTCTTTTTCCAAAGGGTCGCGACTATGAGCCAGTGTTTGTGACCCACAGATATACAGAGGAGGAGAAGGAAACTCTGAGCAGCTATGAGAGCTGCGATTATCTTCCCTCTCACAGCCATGTTTACAGACATTGGATTAAACGTCAAATGATATCAAAGTAATCTTTACATAACATATCATGCTAAAATAGTGAAGATATGCAGTGGTTTCCGTGTTAGAACTCTCGGCTTTCAAACCCCCTCCTTCTTCAAACCTGCACACCCTATAATACATAATTCTCTGGCTTTAATTAACACCAATACAAACGCTCTATTAGTATTAGCCTCCTATAAAGTCTAAGAACATGTTTAAAAAGAGCCGGATATAATTTGGTAACTTATTGTGAAGTTAACACATTATTTTACTTTATCCAGCGTGGTGTTGATTTCTAAAGTGATCTGATAAGAGCGTTGCGTGTATCTCGATTAACACAATCAGATGGGTGAGAGGGGGGATGGACATACATGAGCATGTGAACCTTTACAAACGATAAACTAGACTAGAGCCACGTTGTAAAAAGATCAGAGAAATCTTCCTTCCGCTATCTCCTGTGGGTCTACAGTCAGGAAACTGGGAGCTTTACATTGATATGTTATCAGGTGGACCTAAACTCCTACGCCTGTAAGTAGAGCCTGTCGTCGAATGAAAATCATTGGTGGACATCAGTTGTTACGTGAGAGTGATTGTAGGTATCCAATCACTGTGGAGTAAACATGACTTGACCATTCAACAAACACCTCAATTTTTTAAATCCCGCCCACCACTCCTCTCGGTTGCTCAACAAATGTGTCAATTACTAATTTGTTGAATGACTCTGAAAGGGCACTCTCTCTCTCTCTTTTTCTGCAAATGTGATTGCCTTTATCTCAATATTCTAATGTTCTAAAATAGCAAAAAGAAACAAAAAACGAACAGGGAACAGCTCAGGAACCAATAAACATAAAATTAAACCATTTCTATTCCTTGAGAACTGAACACTTGTTTACCCACTCCTAGGCACATTTTCTTCTCTTCCCATTAGAACTCGCATCCTCTAACAATCTGCTTTTCTTGTCTCCCGAGGCATGGGTTCTTAGCCGGAGACCATGATATACATATAAAGAAATGTGTAAGGGTACACATTGGGAAGTTTGTTCTCTAATGAGTTTTGTTGCATTTAGCATTAAAATTGTGTGCAGTTCACTGCTGACTTTTGTCTACTAAAATAGCTTTATAAGTTGTTGCATGCTGGAGAGTGATGTGAGCACCTGTACCTCAGTTTAGGCTCTCGACTGTCCAGTCTGGGCCAATATTCAACTCAAACCAATCGCAGTAAGTTTAAACTTAACAAGCTCACAACAGGCTAAGTTTGATGCAACTGATAGCTTTTGTCGCTAAATACATCTTACCTGTAAGCTAGAAAAACCTTGCCGCACAGTCATTATGACAATGACATAGCCAGCCACTGCATTGTTTTATTATATAAAGCAAAACTAAGCAGGTGATGAAATGCGCCTTAAAAAGGGGGGCTCGGAGGTCCTGGGGTAGAACATCGGCTTCCGACGCAAAGGGTTGGTGGTTTGAGCCCTGGCGATTTCGCTTCCTACTGGACGGTTTGGTGTCAGTTTAATGTGACCGTCTAGATAGGAGTAATGGTATCCCCGCCATGTCTCGTATGTGGCAGCACATAAAATTGTCAGATGTCAATCTTGGATCCGTTCACAATATAGACTATAGTGCTGATGTTGGACGTTAAACCAACTCAACAACTCAACTACACGCCTTAAAAAATTAAAAACGGATTTTGTAGAACTAGTGTCTCTTAAAATGTCTCAGAATGTTGTAATGTTTAATAAATCAAATGTGTACGATCATACCTTATACTGATGCAAATTTGAGGTTAGATCTAGGTCTAAATTTGTGTGAGAGCTTGATCTAGCACTATGATAAATGGAATAAGTGATTTCAACATAAATGTATTAAATTGCATGATCTTTGAGTCTATATCTGGAACCTACATTTAACATTGCCGGGTTAGATTTATCACTTGGTGCTCCCTGTAGCCGAAGCAGCAGTAAAGTATGTATGCAAGTTGAATATTTAGGGGGTTGTTTGAAAGTCATGCTGCATGGGCTGAAAATGTCCATTTTTGATGGAACTTAGTTGTAAAAAAATATCATAAAATCACTTGTGTAACTTGGGACATGTTAGTACATTATTGTCAGAAGCCTTTTTTTTCTTTATGATTCACATTTCATCTTGTCATTACTCCATTCACATTTCTTGTTTCATTTTTGACTTTTGTACAGTATTGAGACAGACCGCTGGATCATGATGGGTCTAATTGGTTTTGCAGTTGGTCTTTTAGGATTTATCTTGCACCAGATCATAGAGAGAATATCCGTCCTCAAGTGGTCCACCACTAAAGAATATCTGGATGTAGGTTTTGAAATATTGAGTGTAGCAAATTCACACTACTTCAAACGTATTACTTCTGCTCTTTTTGATGAATGTTTATGTGTGCTAAGGTTACCAAGACCTTTTTATTTTATTGATGTGGCGTACTACATGTAAGCAAGTTCAAACCAATTAGTTCACTCTTCAGTATTGATACAAAAAGCTTTGCATCCTTTTTCACACAAGACCCATGGTGTAGTTTCCATAAAGAATTTTTGGCATTTAAAAGAGGGAAATGGATCATGAAGATGTAAGCTCTTTTTGATCCCTGATATGCTTGTTTTATGGTGTACAAAATTTGCCACTTCACAAATTAATTCTCATCTTACTAACCTTGTCCAATGGAACTAGCTATTACACTATATCTTCCACTATTTTGAACAGTCATTTAGCGATGTTTTCAACCATACTTTACTTAAAGAAAAAAATTTTTTTTTCATTTCTGATCTTATGCCGGGTTGGCCATATTCCTTATCAAATAACACTTACTTTATTTATTTATTTATTTTTGTTATTGGCTTATCAAATAACACTCTTTCTGTGTACTGATTTCTTCTTGACAATATAGGAAGGAAAAGTGTCAGTGGGCTGGATGTTCTGCTCAGCGTACAGCATGGCTTTTGCAGTGTTTGCGGCTGCAGTCATTGTGGTACAATTTTATTGACTATGGCTCTTTTTATAACTGAAGCTATTATTGCCTTTCACTGTCTACAAAATGTTTGTATATATATATATTTGTGATCCGAAAATAAAATGTTTGAAACTTAAAATGAATATTTTTGGAATTGTTAAGCGACATAGAGAGACTCTTTTTCCATTCATTGAATTTTTTAAACCAAACTTCATCAGAATTTTCAATTTGTTGTTTTACTTCATTCCAGCTGTGGAAACCCAGCGCAGGTGGATCTGGCCTGCCTGAGGTCACTGCTTTCTTGAATGGCACCCATGTCAACAATATATTCAATTTAAAGACTCTGGTGGCCAAGTTTATCTCGTGTACAGCAGCTATTGGCTGTGGCATGCCCATTGGACCAGAGGGCCCCATGATACACATGGGGTAAGGAACACTAGGGATAGGATATTTTTTGTGGTTCTGTGTTACAGCGTAGTTTTGTTGTTTTTTTTTAGTGGGATCTTACTTTAGTATCTTGTTGTTAGATAGGATAAGATAAGATAAAACTGACTTTATTAATCCTTTTTGGAGAAATTGAGATTGATATGCCCATTTGCATTAAAAAAAGATAATACGTATTGGACAAAAAATACAATTGTATATAAAATATAATGAAAACACATTAGAAATGTATACACTTATTATACCTAAAAACCGTTAAGAAATCAAATATTTGTATAATGCATTTAGAGTGAGGGATTTGCAATTGTAAACAAATTTCAAATGTTCAAATGTTGCGGTACGGTTTCTGTCAGCATTTTGTCTTTTTCAACAAAATTTTCTTTTAGGATCATAATAATAAAAATAATAATAATGAATGGCATTTATATTGTGCATATTCAAAGAAGAAGCAATGCTCTATGCACCAATAAAGTTGTATAAAACATTAATATATATATATAGTACAATACACAAACCAATAAAATTTTAGCATTTAACATCTTACGTGACATGAGAATAAATATGCTAGAGATGTAAATAAAATAATTTCCAAAACAAATTTCAAAATTATGTTTATGACTGATAAAAACGAAAAATGCAATGTGTAGAGCAAAGAGAAAAAGGTTAAAATAAAAATTAAGTTTAGTGTTCTATTTTTTTTTACATATAAAAATCACATGCTTTTGAAAATAAATAATGTTTCAAGATTTTAGATTTGTCCGTGTCTCGAAGTTTCTTTGGAAGTGAATTCCCTATGGTTGGACCATAGCAAGACAAAGCTCTGACACCAAAGTTAGACTTAACGCCAATGCGTTACTTGAAGATTGTTACGCTCGTCTCAGCTTGTACAAATTCAACATTTTTTCAATACACTCTGGTACCATGGTATTGTAGACAGTTGTGGTACAAAATCGCACATTTGTAATCAATACGCTGTGCTATAGGCAGCTAATGCAATTCCTTCAGGATTCCTTTCAGTCACACTAGTTGACTTTTTCTTTTTAAAGATAAGTCGTGCTGCATTATTTTGTATGACTTGCAGCGGTGACTCCTGTGAGCACAGTATTACAGTAGTACAGTCATGACAAGACGAGGAAAATTATCAAGGTTTTAGTTACACGGAAGGTAAAAAAATGTCTAATCTTTGAAAAATAAAGTAGACGATAGTTATAAGGTAGAATTTATCTAACCATGCTTAAATGTATGGAAATGGCACATTTTATCTTTATATTTGCCCTTCTAATTTGTTTTGATTGTGTCATTGAAAAACTATTGACACCCAGATTTTAAATGCATGGAGTTGAACTTTATACAATGAATAGCGCTATCATTTTTTGTCTTTTTGACAGAGCTATCATGGGAGCAGGGCTAAGTCAAGGTACATCGGACCTGTTCAACTTCAAACTACCATTCTTTGAACGGTTTAGAAACCCAGAAGACAGGTAAAAGTCAGCAGATATATTAAAATCAGCAAGCTTAGCTTAAAATGTTGTATTAGTTCATTTTACTTTCATGTACAGTTTGGAACCAATGCACAGAGAAGTGCTTTGCTTCTTTTTTCATATTAAGTATGATTTTAAAGGATAACTGTGATCATCTTTTAATTAACAATCTCTTAATGAGCCGTTAAATAAGAAGTCGAAAGAGTCAAAGGTTATAATTTGTGATCTGTAAGGGCTCTTAGACCACAGCTGCAGTAAATTTTTTTTTATGTTTCTTTTGAATCATTGAGCCGGTTAAAAAAGGTTAATGTTTAATGGTTGAAGTCTGAAAGCTGTTTAAGTCAGTGGGGCTCCCTAGTTAAGTTTTGGAAACAAATAGATGATGAGCTCTGCCTTTTTCTTTGCAGGCGCAACTTCATATCTGCTGGTGTGGCCGCCGGTGTAGCTGCAGCTTTTGGTGCTCCAGTGGGCGGGCTGCTCTTCTGTATGGAGGAGGTCTCCTCTTTCTGGAGCAACACCCTGTCATGGCAGATCTTCTTCTGCTGCATCATAGCAACTTCAACCTCTGATTTGTTCAACTCGAGTTTTCAAGAGTTTAAATCGATTGGATCTTTTGGAGCATTCCAAACAAGCAGATATATTTTGTTCAATGTAATTAACTTTGTTGTTTTTTTTATCAAGTCAAGGCATTTTGCAACAAATTACTGAACTTTTAGTGAGATTTATTGTGGTTTTTGATTTGCAGCACAGCTCTTAAATCTTTAGGGACTCATTTATTTCACTATGAGCTACATCTGCATTCACTCAATCTGACTGTGTGTTATATCTGAGTTGGCACATTATTATCCAAAACTAAATTTGGTGGCGGCATGTTTCTTTGCAATTTAAATCACTTTTTAATTCTGAATTTCTAGTACATTTAAGATAATTGATTGTTAAGGTAACTTGACCGTAAATAAGACTGCTATGTTTGAATATCTTCAGGTCTATGATGCAGTAGATATAAACATCCTGATGTTCATCCCGTCAGCCATTTTAGGAGTCCTGGGTGGCCTGCTGGGATCAGCCTTCACCATTCTCTACCTTAAGGTGAACTTGTGTTGGCTGTATTATTTAATGTGATTGATTTTTTATATTTTCTATAAATTGTTACTGCTCTATAAAATCTACAACATACATTTTTTTAAGGCCTTTATATTGTGTACAGATGGGGCAACATGCATTTCTTGCACCCATATACACACTTTTTCATTTTGACAGATGACAAGATTGCGTAAGCGTTGTCTTGCTAGTATCTCCAGTCCTCGTCTGGTGCAGTTCATAAGGCTTGCAGAGCCTGCTCTTGTTATGGTAAGTTTGTTTTTCATAATATTTTGTGAATGTATTTTTATCTTGTAGCAATCTTTGTTTATCTCATTGGAGTTGATTTTATTTCTGATCATTATGACTTTAATTCAAACAAATCTTTGGGGAACTTAAATGGAAATATTTCTTTGATTAACTTTTACTTGCTTTAGTTTTTATGAAGAATCAGTCCTATATTCAAAGGAGACGCATGCTGAGGTTCAAATCTCAAATCTCCTGCTAGTCAGGCCAGAGCTTTACAGACTGAGCTATCTTTCAAGAGCCTCTTTTAGTGAAGTTGTTCACTTCTCATGTTACCAAGTCTACCAGTGTGATGATTGTAGAATATAAATATCAAATGATAGTTAAGATTTCTAATATTTCATAAATAAGATGGGCCATGTTAAATCTGGGGTGACAAAAATACCTTATGGGTGAGAAAATGGATCGAGATTTATGTGATTTCAAAGCACAGCCATTAGTTTTTCCATTCTCAATATCTCTTCTTCTTTAGTCTTATCTGTGGTTAAGTTTTTAACTTGACTACGTAATTTCATTTTTTTCCCTAGTTCAATGCAGAAAATATGTCCATTTTGTTCCATTAATGAAAATTGATCTTCATGAACTACCTTAATTGTGAATGGCAAACACAAGTCTATTTGCCTCATTTTAATAATGTTGTATATGTGGAAAGATGATGACTTCTCTCATCTCTCTCTCTCTTTTTGTTCGTAGCATCACTCTTGAAACAATACAAGACTTCAATGAAATTAAAATTTCAACTAATCTTTTCATAAGTTTTTTTTTTTATTGTCCTACAAAATTTAAATTTAGTTTGCTGTAGATATTCTCTGTCAACCTCAATTTTTCAATATGCCCAAGAGAAGGAATGCATCCTAGAATAGTTTAATTAGAAAATGGTTGTTTTATTTTAAATACGTTTTTTCATCATATATGTTTGGGGGGGGGGGGGGGGGAGAAAGAAAGAAAACTCTTGTTCAAACTCTTGTAGCTTTTCCATATCAACTGAAGTCCATAAATGTCTCTCCGCAGATAGTGATGAGCTCATTCAGTATCTTTCTGCCAATGGCTTTCAAGTGCATTAATTACACATGTATGCCAAGCGACTCAAACACTGTTAGGTAATAAAGAATGGTATTTGCAAAGGTTTCCACCATTTCGTTGTTGTTGTTGTTGTTGTTGTTAGCATCTGAACACTAAAGATAAAAAAAAATATTAATTTAGACTCATTATGTAGGACACAAAGAACGAAATGTAAGGATAAACAATTTTTCCCCTCATTTTTTTTCTATGTTTTTATAGTACAGTTTGGCTCATTGACCTGAACTTGCCAAGTCGAATCATATATATAAATTGAGAAATGCTTTCACTTGTCCAATATGATTGGAATGGTAGATAAAAGTATACATGTATACAGCTTGAACAGTATTTTCTATTGTTGTAAAAAAAAAAAATCATGATTGTTTGTCTGAAACCTACATGAATGCAGATAAGTCATCTTTCAGTTTGTTAAAAAAAACAAGTCGTTATGTAAAAGAATATACCTGTCATTCCACAAAACAAGGCAAGAACTCCAAACCACTACATCATTTCTTTGTTCCTTATTTTTTTCACTTTCTTCTGTTGAACAAATCTGATACTCAGTGAGTTCTGTGTGAATGACACAACCAACAAGTATGACAGTCAATTGAGAGAGAAGGAGGAAACTTTTCACACTTGTGATACTGGCACCAATTACATGAATGGCACTACACTCTTCTCAAATTCCACATACAATGAATGTAAGTAACATATTTGAGAAAACGATGGTGAGCCAGGCACAAATTGTAATTTTGAAGTAACTTACATCAATAGCACTTTTTGAGACTGAAAAAAGTATAACTATTATTTTTAGAACCAGAGATAATCATTTTCATTGACAAATGAGATTTCAATATAGAGATGTTATCTATGGTTATAGGACTCTAGCTTAATAATAATTTCTTGTATTAGCAACTTGCGCCTGAAAGGTCCATGACACCTCACATATGATTAAAAGTATTTCAATAAACTAAACATTGACATGTGATGTTATCTAGAGTAATGTTGGTTCAGAATATATGCAACAATTATATTTGTATTATTTTATCTGAGTAATCTCTTAAAATATTCAATTTTGCAATGTTACAAGATTGAAGGAAAGATTTCATGGGCATATTTTATAAAAAAAAAAAAAAATCATCACTATGAGTACTGTTAAGAATTGTTAAATTAAAAAAAAATATTTGAAAAACATTTGAAAATATCATTAGTTCTGTAAAGGATCTAGTATGCCCTCACTTAAATAAATTCTATTGACTTTGTTTTCTACACTTACATAAAACAAGGAACAGAATTCATTAATATCTAAAAGTGTTCATTCTTTCCCACATCAAGTGGCTTTGCTACTCTTCAGCTCTAAGGACGAGGCCATGAAAAATCTGTATTTGCGAAATTCACATCGCATGTTCAACTATGGACCACTGTTTGTTAGCCTGATCATTTACTTTTTCATGGTGATTTGGGCTGCTGGAACTTCTGTTGCTGCAGGTATCCTGGTTCCCATGCTGTGAGTGTTGGTTTTATTTCTCTTTATGACTTTGAAATCATGAATGAATCGGGATATTTAGGGGGGGGGGTTTTACTTGCTGATACAAGTTGATGTACTTCAGTCTTGACATCTGGGATTTTAACAACTCTTGTTGGTATTTTGGTGTGCTGTTTGTATAGAAAGTTGTTTATATATTTTACTCATTTAAAACTTCTAAATGTTGGTATAATTGTATGTATTCTTCAGAGAGAAAAGTACTAATTTGGGGGTTTATGATCAAATGTTTGTGGTGTAGACATAATATGATGTTAAAAAATATTTGATCATTGCTTTGTATATTGTTGTTGAAAGGAAACCATAGCTCTTTGCTACTCTATTTATTTTTGTGTTTTTTTGTTTTGATATGTGACTAACGCTGGCTTTACATGTGTTTTATGCAGTGTCATTGGTGCACTCTATGGCCGTATTCTTGGTCTGGTAATTGTGGACATGTTTGGGGTCCACCTGGATGAAAGCTACTGGAGCTGGATGGACCCCGGCGCCTTTGCTCTCATTGGCTCTGCTTCTTTTTTTGCTGGGGTAGCAAGGTTGGCTCCAGCTATAACAAGCATAATGGTCAGTGACAATGTCAGAAGATATGTTTCTTGTTTTCTGGTGGGTTTTTTTTTTACAGATGTTTTTTCATGTTGGTGTATAGGGCTGCATAAAATTTAACTGATCTTTTGGGAGTTCTAAAAAGGTGCCTTTTTTTAATGGAAGATCTGTTTTTGATCGTAGTATTGATAAAGGAAATAGTTATAAAAATAATTTGAATACTTATTAGAAATTGTATTCAAGTTTTAAAGAAAGCAAATGGAAACAGAATGCAATCTGAATCGAATGGCTTTCATGTCTAGGACTAAAGATCGTTTTCAATGCAATATATAAAAGGTCATTTATTTGTTTTGAAACGGGTCCTAGTTTAGCAAGCAGGGCTTTGAAATGTCAGCATTTGAAAGATGATATATTTCCCGTTTTCCTTAATCTTTCAAAAGAAATAAATTTCTGTACATTCTCTGAGGATTTTGGTCATTTCACTCAATTTTCACTCCTTTTTTAATCACATTTTGATCTTTCTGCAAAAGTTTAAAAAAACAAAAAAACAAGCTCTCCCTCTCTCCGGGTTTAACGTCTCCTAGGTTCCCCTGGGGGATCCTATACGGCGACAGGCGGCGTTGACAGAAGACAAAAGATTAAGAGGAAGGCAAGACATGATAAATCCTATGCAGTCATTCTATTACTAGAGGCTGGTCCTCTATATATGGGGTTCCCTAATTTTTGAGGTTCTAAAGTGGAAAGGGGGGATTGGTTTAGACAGACAACCTTCCCTTCTACGCTGGGGGGACAGGTAAGGTTAGGTTTATACATTTAATTTTTTTTTTTTTTTATGAGTGAGGCAGGAGATTGAAGAAGTAGGTGCAACTGGTATGGCTGCATAGTTAAAACCGGGGGTATTACCCTATTGGTATTCTAATTTAGTATTGTTCCCCTATTCCCTATATGGCCGTTAAATTAACCCTGCTGCTTATTTTTCCATTATGATTATCGTTACCCTACTTATTAACACCCATGTTATTAATGCTACCACCCCCACTACCACCCCTATCACTACCATAATATTGTCTCTATTGTTGCGACTGCTGTTAACTCTGCCTCCACTAAATTAACCATTGTCCCCACCGTCACCACTGTCACTCTTAGCATTACCACCAC
>RQTK01001397.1:21706-32444 GCA_003991915.1 Elysia chlorotica | reverse complement strand
GATGATGATGATGATTATTATTATTATTATTATTATTATTATTATTATTATTATTATTATTATTATTATTATTATTATTATTATTAATTATTATTATTACTATTATTATTAAAACAGTAAATGAAATGTTATTGAAGAAGTAGAGGAAAGAAATTATGCTGAAGCAGAAGATGATAATGTAATGCTCATACCTAAATAATTTTCTATGACAAAACTTATTTCCCATCACATTTTTTTCTCTCTCACCTTACCTTTGCCAGATGGAGCTGACAAATGACCTCAAAGTGCTTCTCCCTGTGATGACTGCGGTTGTGGTTGCCAAGTGGGTTGGCGACTACTTCACCCATCCATTCTTCCATGCCCTTCTCGAACTCCAGTGTATTCCATTCCTAAATCAGCAACCAAATGTTAGAATTGATAAGAAAAAGTAAGATCTTTTATTCTTTTTTTTTAAAGAGATAAAACTGGTAAATTTGGACCACTTTAAGTGACTGGGGTCATTAAAAATGCCGTCTTTTTGGAGTATTTAATTTTTGTTTTTGTTTTTTTTGTCTTTTGAAATGGTACTTTAACAAAATGATTGACAACAAAAAACATTAATGATCTATTTTAAATGATGTATAGCAATTATATGATGGGTCAAAGAACTATATGATTGATTTTAAAAAAAGCTAAGATTGCTTATGTTTTAATCTTTTCCTTATTAGATAAAATAAGTTTTGGATACAAATGTACACACATTTTTACAGAAAGTCGATATTTAAAAAAAGTTTTACCCTGCAACACTTTTATAGAAGACTATTTATTTATTATAAAGCAGTTTAGGGTTTCATTTCATAAAAAATTTTTAAATGATAAGATTTTTTTGTTTACAAGCTTCCGCTTTTGTTGTTTCGTGTACCCTTCCAAATTTAAGTCAACAATGATAAAAAAAAGTCCATGTAAATCATCTATGTAGTCAAAGAAGAAGCTCTTATCCTCTGAAGTAAGATTTTAAATTACTTTATTTCCCAGGTACCAGTAAACTGTGGAAAATACTATTATTTTTACATTATGTTTTAAACCTCATTGCTCAGGATGCTGCAAATTTTAGCGGAAAATGTTGTAGCTACAAATCTACAGACATGCAAGTTTACTGGCAACATCATCATTTTTTTTCCCCATTACAAAGGAAAGCATCAATTCTATAAGTGTTTCTTTCTAATGGAAGTAAAAGGAGCATAGGACATCACATCAGCTAGTTATAACAGTAGTGATTCCTTTACCTATATTATCTGAGTGTGCCTTTGAACAAATTGAAGCTTCACATCAATCAATAAAGGCAATCAATTTGTTAGCTAAGATAGTTGAAATGGTGTTAAAGTTGTATATATATATATATAAAATAGATTGATCAGATTTAGAGCAAAATGGCTCACTAACTGAATTCTAGCTCACATAAAAATTTACTTGTGTGGTACATTAACATGCTCTTTGGGAGTGGAGAAGTTACACTAGATACTTATTCTTAACTCTAATTTTCCATTTCAACAATGCACCAAATTCTATTTTAACAAAGTCTTTAAAATTATTCATGACGGAGGTGTTTTCAATTGTAATGATGGTGCTTTTTCTAATATTGAAGAGTGGAATGAGATTTTAAACTGCTTTGCACTCTTTTACACAGGCAAAAAAAAATGATGTAGATTGTACAGCTTAATATCATGGGGAGTACCAAATTTGTCAGATAAGAGGTTGTACAAGTTATAGGCTTGGCATCCTGTTCCCCCCAAAATTGGAAAGCCAGCATATCTATGTGTCATGAAGTGTTTATTATGCGATGTCATTAATGTACGATCCATTACACACTGTGTGTTCCCAGTGTGCAGCTGGAGCTCTTCTCCGCTGCAGATATCATGGCCTTCCCTGTGGTGACAGTAAACCTGGTGGAGCACGTACCAACCTTGGCTCAAAAGCTCTTGGACAACACACACAACGGTTTCCCAGTGTTGAGGGAGCTTCCTGATGGAAACTGTGTCTTTCATGGTCTAATAACAAGGTGATTGTCTTGTTCGGTTGGAGTGTCTGCCTGGGAAAAATAAAAGCTGAAATGACAGTGCTCAGCAAAATTTCAAAAACGTTTTTTTTTACTGTTGGCTTTGTATAAGTTATTTGTCATTTTATTATTTAAATCTTGATTCGTAGATGTTATTTTAAAAAAAAACACCCAATAACAAACAATTCTATTTCATATCTCTTTGTGATTCAAAATCTAAGTCATCTAAGTTTTCCTCTCTCTAAACTGAAACATTTTACTAGCAAACAATAATAAGAAGTGAAGATCAACGAAAGTATAGGTCTTGTGTGTGTGTATGCGTGCGTGCGCGCGTGCGTGCATGTGTGACAGGCTGGTTTTTTTTTTTAATTTATGAATTCATCGAAGAAACAAGATGTGAAATATTCCTCTCATTTAGGTAAGTTCTTTAATACATCCAAACTTCCCCTAAACCATGCTATATTTTTATTTTGAGGTCTGAACTTATGGTGATGCTGGAAAACAAAGACATTTTCAAGCCTGGCCCATTCACACCCTTGGATGACAGAAGCTTAGACATAGCTCCGATTGGATATGATTGTGTAGGCTGACAATTTTTTTTTCTGTATTCGAGAGTAGTTACTGTTTGAAATGGAGCTTGCATTTCTGAATACTTTGACTGGTCAATGGGGGCATATAAGGTTGCATCTTAAGCCCAATATTTTGGTCCTTATTTATTTCAAAATCTGAAAATGTTCTAGCGGCAAACTCCTCAAAAGGTGTAGAACTTTTACCTTATAATGTACAACCCTTCTGTTTGTTACGCGCTGATAATTTAGCTCTGTTTTTGCAGACTCCATTAATGAGATGCAAAGGAAAATTAAAGCCTTAGAACAGTTTTGTTCAACCTGGCATTTGAAAGTCAATGTAATCGAAAGGTATTTAGAAATGGTGGGTACCTCAAACAAACAGAAAAATGGCAGTTCAACACCCAACCTTTAGAAATTGTAACCTATTATGGATATTTGGGTTTATTATTCTCATCTAGACTATCGTGGTCTAAGTGTGTTGGCAACCATTCTCACAAAGCTCTTCATATTTTGTACCATGTAAAATGCAGGATCGAAAGCTAGACACAATACCTTTATCATTAGCAGCTAAAATATATATATTCATTTTTTTCTCTTTGCAGCTACATTTGGCTTATACATATTTCTCAAATATCCTTCATTTTACTTTGACTATTGACTTATGCTTTTATTATTTATGTTCTTCCAAATGTAGTTTGCTAGATTTGAATTGTCATTTATTTATTTTTTTTTTTTTTTTTTGCATACCTGACTATTGATATTTTATATATGATGTGATTGATTTACGATTTTAATTAGTATATCAAAGCATACACTTTGATACTTTGAATTCTTTTTGTTTTTTTGGTTTTTTTAGAACAAGGTACCTACCTTTCAGGAAAATAATTGCCTTAAATTTGCTTATTTCAATACTACTGACGGTTTTTTTAATTACAATGTTTTTTAACCTATATCTAGTGATAAAAATCAAGACCCATTTTTGTTCAATTTTTATTATTTTGAAGAGAAAATTACGGAGTGGAATATTTTAAAAACCCAAAATTAGATTTCAAACAAGACTTATTTCATCTTTGTGTGATATACCAAGCTCATGAGTATTGTAAAAAATCTTCCTAGTTTTAAAGAATGAAAATGGAAAAAGCAGTAAACAGTGTCTAAAATAGTAAAATTACTTTTCTAATCTAACTTTTACAACATTTGATAAATCATTTATCATATCCAGGCCCTTTAATAATTCAGTCTTGTTAGGTAAATCCTTTTTTTTCGTGAAGGTTCTTCACAATAGCCCATATAGCTTATAATATTAGCAATATAGACATGGTTTGGATTTTCAAATGAAACATTTGTCAGTTTGAAAGATTCAATTTCAGCAAAGTCAATAACCAAAAATATACTTTTCAAAATTCAGAATACAAAAATCAAAGAAAGATAACACATATTTTTATAAAATTTTCATTTAGGATTTCAAAATCACTCCATCTGCCAGGTTGAGTGTTTGTCAGTATATGTAAAACACACGTGTCACTTATTTTTACATTTCAAGATAAAACTTTGGAATACATACATGTAGCGATTTTTTTTTTACTAAGGATGAATATGTTTTAATGCTCATTTTTAAGGGGAATATTTGGTAGGAAAAGGATGTGCATGGACAATATTTGTCGTCAGAACCATAGATTATTGTTTTTAATTCAAAAAAGCCATGCATATACGATTTCGTAGTATTTTCATTGAAAGCTCATTTGATCAGTTCAACGTACTGGCCAATTAAGTTGTACAATTTACCACTGTTGAGATTTGAGAATTAAAAGGGAAAACAAGTTTTAGCGTAATCCATGTTTTTTCAAATGTTCTGTGCCTCATCTTTTTTAACAGATGGTGAGAGGTCCACAAGAAAAAGAGGAGATTCATGAAATGTTCTTAGAGCAGTTTGTGGATAGAGATTCTCCATTTTGGAATCATTATGTTGATATGGTGGGTTACATTTAATGTTTCTACTCTCGACTTTAAAAAAAATATAAATCCTTTTAATTTCAGTGAAGTGCAGTCATCTGTCAGGTCCAGATTATCTACACAATGAATTGGCTATATAAATAAATAGCTTTTTTTCAAACGATTTTGAAATGGATCAGCTGTCGCCTTGTCGATTGCAATTCTGCCTAATGCTGTAGTTAAAAGAGGAAGCCTTGTCTAAGGCCGAAGCAAAAGTAGTTTAGTCAGAGTTTCAGTAACTAATAACTCAACTTTAACTTTGTGTGAATATTCTGATGGGTACATAGCAAAAACCTTTGCAAAAGTAATCAGTAGAAAAATGTCATTCTTTAGCCACCTTGTGGGACGACATAGTTACACTGAAGAGAAATTTAACCAGCTATAACTTTTTATCATTTCTGCTCCACATCTGTTTTTCTGCTTTCTGAAGGTGAACAGAAGTGTTCAACTTGAGAAATAAGTCTGGGTAAAACCACCTCTCTGAGCTAATCTGAGTACTGCATTATTCGCAAGTACAGGTTTTCCTGAAAAGCCACCGAGAAAGATTATTCTCCTTTCTTAATGCAACTCTCCAGACGCCATACTTCAATATTTCTGCAATGAGTATCTCATGCAATTTCTCCCTGCACCGAGCATACACCCTGATCTCTGCCCTGGGACTGAGGCATCTCACCGTGGTGGATGACAGCAACCAGGTTTGTTCATGTCCTCAGATTTTAGAGGAGGCAATGGGAAAAATTTGTTTACTTGTCTTATAGTTGCCAAAAACAAAGGCTGTTATGTAGAGAGTTTAAACTTTATCAAGAAGAATTATTTTATTTTCCTTTTAACGAGAAATAGTAATAAGAATTATAAGGTGTAAGATATTGTTGCCACATAACCAGCCTGTTTGAACTATCATTGAAATTTATTATAAAGAATTTACTAAAATTGTAGTGAAGCTATATATTTTCAAAAAATTGCACTTATTTCATATGCAGACTAAGTATGGCTGTTTTATATTAGGATACAGAGAAAGTACTGAACCTTCAATTTTTAGGCAATCAAACTGCATCAAAATATGTTAGAGCATAATTGTTTTGACATGGTATGAACACACACAAATTTAATGTCTTTGTAAAGCATCATTGAGTAACTTTAAAACATTACAGGCGATTGTACTTTTTCATGGAAGTATTTTCACATACAATTATCTCCTGTGAACAGGTGCAGGGAATGATAACAAGGAAAGACTTGATGGGCTTTCACATGGTAGATACCCTGGGCAGCATTATGGAGACACGGTCATACTTCAGAGCTTATAAAAATAGCAAATTTGCTCATCCACACGGCTACGCAAATCACGCGGCTGTTCACCCAATTATTGAGAGTAGGTATGAAGAAGAAGACGATGAAGGAGAAGCAAATGCAAATGATAATAACGTACGAGGCAGGGCTAATCCAGTTGTTGATGTAGAGCTGAACATAGTTGCATAGGATTGTTAGTAATACCCCATTTGTTACTCTGTTGATTAGAGTCATTTAAATAGTCAGAGAGCTAAATATTTTAAAACCAAAGTGCTAAGTAAATCTTTAAAAGTTTTGTATGCTGTGTAGTCGTGATCAGTTATAATTATGAAGAGGTGTTGGATAAATAATTGTTTCAATGGATGGTTTAAAACCATAAAGTCTTTATAATCCTGGGAGCATAAAAATGGTTACCTAGAGCTTAATGAAACTAGAAGCCCTTTGTTATTACTAGAGATCCTGTGTTTTCTGATTATATATACTTATATATAATAAGATATTATATGAGTTGGCTTATTTTCCAGGTCTCACTTTGTGCCTAATAATGGAGTGTTCTGTAGACCAGTCTCTGGACTTATCTCTTTTCACAATGTTGATGCTTCTGACTACCTTAGGTCCTTAATATCTTTATTTCTTTCCATTTTTTTTGCCTGTTATAAGTGTTTGGAAACGAAGCAGGAATCAAATTTGTAAAATAATGATATTTTTATATTCGCCTTTCATGCAGCAAATTTTGCTGTAACCTTATTTACTATATCTGAATATATTTACTTAATAGCAATATTAATCTTTTATTATTCCACTTTCGTTCCTTTCAAAAAACATCATGCATAATTTTCATCAGCAATGTATTTATGGTATGCATATTTTCATTCATACTTGTGTTAATTTAGATTCAAAAGCCATAAGATGACTTTTTTATTTGTTGCATTAAAGAAGATTGCTTTACACATTTATCTTTTTTGCATGCCAGAAGTGGCTAATTGTGATACATTGCAACATTACACATGTCCTAGCATTAAAATGTAAAGATTCTTGCTTGATTACAAGGGCACCTATTTTGATCTAAAACACAAACTTCAAATTTCATGGAACTTTAATCACACAGAAAAAGGAGTTTGAGTTAAGTGGACCAGGCCAGATCAACATCTTTGTCAAGACCCTTTGCACATTTAAGATCAGTAAGTTGAAATGTCAAGATAAATGAATTGAGCTTTGAAGCAAAAGAGGGAGAGATCCTATTCATCTCTTAGTACTCCTTTCCAGTGACGTTTCTTTTACCTGTACCATAATGTTTCTTGTTTTTGCGGAATATAAATTGATTCCTTAGCACTTTTGAGATCAGTAAGTGGAAATGCTAAGATAAATGAAATGAGCATTGAAGCAAAAGAAGGAGAGAGCCTGTTCATCTCTTAGTTCTCCTCTCCAGTGACGTTTCTTTTAAATGTACCATGTCTGTTTCTCGTTTTTCTTGAATAGAAATTAATGGCATAAATCTGACCATTTGAATTTGATATTTATGTATTGCTTGTTTTTGGAGCTCTAAATTCAAGACTCTACCTGGTCGACACAGATGAGCTGCCCTTGAATTTTAGTTTTGAAACTGCTAATGGATAAAGAATGTTCGTAGCAAAGAAACTTTTATCATTTCTGACCACTATGCACAGCACCTTCATAGCGTAATTGAACTTTGTCCAAACTATAACTGAGTTGGAAGTTCGCCAGTTCACAACCATGAACCAAGGGGGCAATATAGCATCTGCTTTTTCTTTTGCATCAATTTATCAAAAGCTTTATCGTGTGATGTTCTTTGACAGATGATATTAAATAATACTTTTTTTTTAATGTACCCTTTTGATTGAATGATTCATGTACATCTGAGCATATATGAGCACATATGGGTCAATATATCTTTTAAATCTAAAATAACATTTGAATGTGAATCAAGAGTAATTGCTTTGCTAATAATACCTGATTTGTTTGTTCTATAAATACATAAATAATGGCTTCCTTAATGCTACCTCTGTTCATTTTATATAAACATGTGTGATGTGTAATAGTACTAATACAGAGTTGTGTTCTATGTACATTTGTAATTTTCTTGTTACTTATTGTTTTACATAATCCCATTGTTTGATTTCCTGCTCATGAAACATCTTTTGATTTTTATGAACAAGGTACTGTTTATTTGCATTCTCCTTTGTATAGACCGTTGACGCGAGACCAAGTGTCAGTTTTTAAGTGAGGAACTTCCTGGGAACATTTGATCCTTTCAAAGACAGCCCTTAAAACAATAATTCCTTTCTATGCTGGCGGTTTTTATGTTTGTGAGAATTGCAACTCAGACGAATTTCATTTAATGTTTCCCATATTTTGCACAGTCTCAAGATTGGGTTTCAATGAGATGGTATTATTGGTTTACGTTTATCACAGTATATGTCAAACTTAAAGGCCAGGTGCTTATATAATGAGTGATATACACAATGTTTCCTTATGATATAATGTTTAACCTAATACCATCTCATACATAATAACATATACCCTCACAAAGAAGTATTACCTGTTGAATTTTTTTTTCAGGAAATAATACACTAATGTATATCTTTTGCAATTTCCATTCAGGCACTTTTTTATGATTAAAATTTTCTTCATTAAAATAAAAACATGTTAATTGCACAATATTTTTTAGTTTATTTTACATGCTTGTTGTACCAAGGTTTCTATATGAAGATAATACTTTTTTTCTCCACACAGATATTCATATTACATTCCGTTAAATTTGAAATTTTGAAAATTAATGGCTCTAAATATACTGTCTTATACTTTGAAAGGTTGTTTAAACACACATATTGCTCGAACATTCAATGTGTTTTCAAATTTCATGCAACAAGTGCATTCATTTTGTGTGTAACAATGGATCAGTTTTGGTAGAATGTTTTATTTATAGTCATAGGTACACTGAAGAGAGGATATATGTTAGACTTTGTAAACAGATGTATTTAACATAGTGATTGGTACTAAAGGGGGAATAGTTTCAGATGCATAAAGAGATACACATTTCTCAAAAGTACACTTGAAGCCGCAGATTTGACATAACGATATTAAATCATTTCTGCTTTATTATCAGTAGTTGAGGGTGTTTTTAAAAATAGTTAACTCTCTCTTTCTCCTTTTCTCTTTGTTTATCCCTAAATATATGTTGTGCTTACTGCCTGTCTATATCTCTATATTTCTCTATTGTTCCCTCTTTCTACACCCAATCTCTCACAATCTTTTAGTCTAAGTACTTTTTTTTTAATTGAAAATTTAGCATGATTAAGTATTATATCGATAGAAACAAGATAGGATTTTTTGTTTGAAATTATTGTTACCACATAGCTCCTGTCTCTTGACCTTTCAAATAATGTTGAGTCTGGTGTTACTGATATCACTTCGAAGTATGTTTATATATAACATAATGCATTCTTGTATCTACTAGAGACCTAGACCTTTAAAATGATTATATAAATGGTAATAATTTTATCATTTTGTTTTTCATATATATGTCATAAGACTTCAAGCATTTTAAACGAAATGTCCCTTAAAAAATCTAAACTGTCTCTCAAAATTCTGTTCTGTCCACACAAACAAAAAATCCATGTCCTTTTTTTAAATCCTGTTTATCTGTGATCAGCATTAGCTTGTTAAACCAAAAATTCTCTCTGTTTGAATACTTTTAAGCTCTGTTTTATTGCACTTGTGTTCACTTTTTCAAGAAGAAAACTGCTCATAGTTTTACCAATTAGGTAATCATATTTATAAATGCAAGTAAAGATATTGTAAACATTTATCCAGCCTTTTATATTTTGAACTTCACACAAAAGTATTTTTTAATTATAATTTTAGATATAGTTATATGAAATCTGAGATCCAGATAACTATATTTTTGCTTTTTATTCACATTTGTGCCTATATGTGCTTTAAAATTAAGAAAGCAGAAGAGCTTGATATTCTTCTCACATTACATTTTAAAGATTGTTTTAACACTTAGCAATCATAGAGTATGTATTATTGAGTTGTAATATTAATCTCTCTTTTTCATTTTTTTTAATCTATAATATTTTAATGTTTAAAGCAAGTTAATATAATTTGTGTCTTTTGCTGAAAAGGGATGAAGGCTATAATTATATCTAATCTACTTTGGTGATGTAAGAACAAATCTTTGTACAGGACCACCTCACTCATGTAGAACATAGATAGTGTAATAATATCGTAAATTGAATCAATAACTCTATAAGTATTGTTCACTCTAACAAGAACTCTTGCAGTATTAATGTCTAAAAAAGTATCGATTTAATATTTCCCTTTGACTATAAAAATACCACTACCAGTCTCCATTTACTGCTAAACAATTCTGTCTTTATACATGCATGCGCAGAAAGGAATAACACATCAGTTTGCTTCCTGCACGATGGTTTCTCGTGTTCTTGATTCGTTTGTCCAGTAAAAATGTTGTTATAAAATCAACGTACATAAAGTAGAATAGATCTACAGACAAGCAAAACAGATAGGATCACAAAATCTTAGTGTAAAACCTACATAAGGGTAATATGTCATTTAAATGACACTTCCAGCTTGCACTGTTTTTACTGTGCTATTCTACTTTTGTCTTCTAAGATAATTTGGTCAATGCTGCAAAGCTAAAACTAGGTTATTCGTAGTCCAGTCTCTTCAAATGCTCAGTTAACATTGAAAAAGAGTTACTCAAAAATTGATTTGAGTACAAACAACGTCCATTTTTTTGTTTTTGTTTCTTCTTTTTATGTTTTTTTCTGTGGTAGAAAGGGTCTCTCCTAGTTTTATGTCTCAAGACCCC